>CAJHQP010006162.1:0-40199 GCA_905132765.1 Moricandia arvensis | reverse complement strand
AAAATCTTTGAGAGAGCCTTGATCTTCTCTCTAAAACTACTAAAAAACCCTAGAATAACATAAAAGCTTCTTGTGTCTCCCTCTTTATCTTAAATAGCAAAGCATATAAATAAATAAGTATTAGGTCGTCCAGAGGTAGTCCTGTAATTATGTGAGACTTGGGCTTCGAGTCGGTCACGAACAACTTGGCTCATTCACTCGCGTCACTGTTGATCGATACCAACATGGTGTTGTCAATTGACACACTCCCTAAATCTCGACTCTGACTTCTGGTTCTTCAACAGCTATGAGTTTCTTCATCATTAAGCTCCAGAATGCTCCATTATCTCAACACTGTTCCAAAACGTACTTAGACCTGAAAACACTCTAAAATAGACTCCAAGAATATATCATAGATCCTAAAAAGTGCATATACCATAGCCTAAAAGTGGTAATATTCATTGTATATCACCAAGCCGGGAAGGGATGTGTTCGGGAAAATGATGATCATGTTCGTTGGGACTTGGATCACTAATGAATAAGTCCATGATGGGTCTAAACATCACAACAATCAGTTAGGACTCGTGGTAGGACAACCACCCTAAGGATTTGATTGAGTCCGCTAAGACTTGACTGGTACATCAAGTAGCTTAGGATTGGAATTAATCGACTAAGACTCGAGTGGTACATCAAGAGACTTAAGGACTGGAATTGATCTAGTCTTTTGACTATGATGTATGATCTAGTCAGGATTGACTAGGATCATGAGACACTTGTCTGCGTCTAGAATGGGACAAAGTCAGGACACTAAGACCAAGTCTGGATACTAAGACCAGGTCTGGATAAGACTAAGGTATGTATTATAAGATCAAGTCTGAAGGACGATGATAAAAGAAAGAGTAAAGTTTAAGAAGGAGAAACTCAAACAGAAGTCATAAACTTCATGGATGCTTGACCACAACCTGGATTTGGGTCAAGGAGCCACAAGATTCTATTAGGAGGTGACCGCAAGTTCAATGGAATTTGTGTCATGATGACCCCCGTGACTATGGATAAATAGTCGGGTATGGGTGCCATATTCGTCAAGCAGATACAACCACTTGGTTAGGATTCAGGTGTGTTCCATACAAGTGGGGGATAATTGTTGATATAGTGATCAAAGATGTGATCAGACAAAAACAACAAGGAACAAGGATGAGACTGAGTTTCACGTAGAACGTTTTGTCAGGAAACAAGGTATAACCACCACCAGATTCGAGGATGAATCCATCCTATGTTGGGAAGACATTCATGTCCTCGATCCTTGAAAGGACCGTCAGGGTGAACTTGGGACGAGACAACAAGAAAGATGGTCGAGAGACTTAAGGTCAAGCGTTTCAAGGTCTGAATAGAACGGTTAGATGGTCTGGAACTTGATATAAGGACTCGACCTTGCAAGGAAAATGTCGCTGCCTTGATTCATATCATGTGAAATGATTGTGGACACGATATGATGAAAGAATAATCATAATTGATCAAGAGTGATTAATTTAGGTCGGGAATGGACCAAAGGACTTAGCCACATGTATTAAGCTAAAGGAAAGGTGATGGACGAGATATAGTAGCTGAGATACCAGCTGAACACTAGCTGAACACTCAATCACCATCTGACACTAGCTGCACACTAGCTGAACACTCACTGATCAGCTCACACTAGCTGAACTACTAGCTGAGCCGCTTGGACGAGCTGGTGATCACCTCAACCTATCTGACCAAGCCGGTTGGCTACTGACCTTTATGGGTCGACTGAAGCTCCAGGTGAGTGGTTTGTCAGGCAGGGGAGGTTAGTAACTTCCATCACCCAAGGGGTGCGATTTGGACTATTGATTAAATCGATGGCCAGAAATGAGGCCGGAGAGGTGCAACCTTTGGAAGGAAACTACCCTTCTTCCTATAAAAGGAAGGAAAATCCTTTGGTTTGGAGGCACAACAAGGTTTCCTTCTACATCCTTAAACACAAAGAAACAAAGAGAAAAAGGATAGACCAGATGGAACAATTCAAGGCCGAGTTGCATGTGAAGGCAAAAAGGAGATTGTTTTATGGGCAATGAAGGGGGAAATGATGCACGACCCATTGATGGGTTTTGATAATTGTTGAAAATACCCAAGGCCTTCTTCAGAGCCTTAGAACACGCATAATTAAACCAGAGATAAGGGAGTTGTCCGGATTGCTCTGTCAATGGGCGAGACTACTTTAAAGGCGGAGGACCGAAGATAGGCAGTTTCATGGGAGATCACATGTGTGGGTGTTATCATTGATGGAAGATCATTTTCCTGGCAAGGCTTGTGTGAGAGGATTATGGTCGTCGAGGATAAGGTAAGGCAAAAGATCTATCACCATCAAGTGTAAGGTAACTGATCTATGATTACTTCTCGGGTTATAATTTCGGTCTCATGTAGGAACAATCATGATCAAGTATGATGCATCCCTGGACAAGAAGGGATCATGATTGGAACAAAGGAACATGGAACTTTTAAGAATGAACCGAAACATGGTTTGTATAACTCGTTCATATGGAGATGGTCGGATGCAATCATAGGCCATATCATAAGGAGCGAGACATAGCGACTTGGTTTGAGTTGACCATGGCCTGATCCATCAGAATGGGATCTATGGATGGGTCTGTATAGTCATGATCATGGGCCAAATATGAAGAGTCTTGACTCTTCACCCAAAGTGGTTATTCATGGCAGAAAAACCAATTAAATGAGAACGGGTGTGAGATAAACATAATGGCCACATGGTCTTGAAGCATCTGATGATGGCTTACATTATCAACCATAATTTGGAATGGGATTGATGGTCTGATTAGCGTCCTAGAAAAGAGGCACGAATGACTTCAGATGATGCGACTCGCATCATTATGAATCAAGAGAAAGCAAGAACCGCATAAGGAATGGTTAGTGGGCCATGATCCATGGGTGATCCGGATCGAAGGTCTTGCATTCCTTATGAATCAAGGACGTGGAACTGAGATATAGTGATCAAAAGGAATTCTAGATATCAACCTCGGTGTTGGTAAAATATGTGTAAAAAGTTGGCTAAAAACCAAGAGGAAGAGCATGGTTAGTGCTATGGGTCGCGGACCATAAGTATTGAGCCTATGCCTGTTTATACAAGGAAGCCCGAGTATGATCTTATCATAGTTGAGTATGGACAACCTGATCCATATATGATGGATCAAAGGGGCGGATCTAACTTTATCAGATATGTATCGGTTTGGAAGACAAGGCTGATCGGTTTGTTGGAATGTTGTTTACATTGCCGGTCAAGTAAGAGTGAAGACTCATTGGATCCAAGTCATGTTGGGTGGTTGGTTAGGATACAATGGGCATGTTGGTGAAAAGAGGGAGTTGGTACGATAGTCAATAAGGCAAAGGATGCCGAATGGTGCATGAGCCAAGAATGGCAAGAGGCATATCATTACTCGTTTTGAAGACTCAGTTTACTTAGTCTGTGGGGATGGTTGGTTGAATGAATAAGTACCAAGGGAAATGTTTTAGTTCAGGAACCAAGATAAGGATCCTAAAGAAGATCAGGGAGTGGTCATGGACCAGTAGACAAGCAAGGATGAGAAGGTACATTGACAGGCCGATGAGCAAACAAGGTCCGTGGATGTGGCAAAGGTAAGATCTAGAAATTACTTTCTTAGATCTAGATAGAATGTTCTATGGGAACAAAACCACAGGCTAGTATGGTTGAACAGAGTTAAGGATAGATCTATAGGCTGAATGGTAGTTAAGGGAACTAATTACTAAGGCATATAAAAATAGACCGGCAAGTGCTAGGTTTGATTTAGATCAATGGTAAATTATATTCCACAGCGTATTACTACGAATGAGATCTAAGCTATGAGAGACTAGGAAATTTCTTAGCTAAGGTCTAAGAAACCCTCGCCTTAAGGTAAACATAGAGAAGAAGGCTTAAAAATAGAGACCTTTGGCCAGTATGTGGTCCGAGCGACGTAACGCTTCGAGCGCGGCGTAGACAGCTGGGTTGGGGTATTAGAGGAACCACAAGTGGATTATTGTTTTGAACTCAAGACAATCATGAAGAAGCGATTTGTTCTTGGTCACTAAAATAGAGAGAATCATCAGAAGCTGAGATGACTGAATAAAGGAAGCAGATGTGTGGAGGATTACTATTAGGAGATGGAGATCCTAATGATTAAATCTGCAGTAGATGAAGTTCCTTATGCTACTATGCCACGGTTTCAAGCTTGTCTCAACCGAGACATTCAAGATAGGCTGGAGATGCAAGAGTAGGAGGATATCTACGAGCTTCTCCATAAAGCCATTCTCATTAAGCAATAACTAAAAAGGAATTCTTTTCCTATAGGTTCCTATGGCAATGCTTACAAGCCATCCACTGCCAAAGATGACAAGGTCTTTGTAAAACCAAAAGAAGAAACAAGGCCTTATAATCGTGAAGACAAAGGAAAGGCTCCAACTGCAAGGTCCAGAGATGTGAAATGCTACACGAGACAAGGGTTTGGGCACTATGACAATGAGTGTACCAACAAAAATTATCATGATAATCCTAGACGGTGGCGAGTTGGTATCTGAAGAAGTGAAAGTTTATGCATCTGAAGAAGAAGGTGTGGACTATCCAGTCCGTGGAGAACTAGTGGTGACAAGAAGGTTCTTAAAGGTTCAATCCAAACCTAAAGAACATTGTCAAAGGGAGAATAGCGTTCACACTCTTTGCACTGTATATGATAAAGTTTGTAGCTTGATTATAGATGGTGGGAGTCGTACTAATGTGGCTAGTTAAACTCTTGTAGAAAAGATTGCTTTGAAAACTGGAAAGCATCCTAAACCTTACATACTTCAATGGGTAAATGAAGATGGCCAGTTGAAGGTCACAGAACAAGTAATGTTTCTTATAACCATGGGAAGATACCAAGATGAGATGTTCTGCCCATGGATTTGAGCCATATCCTTCTTGGGAGACCTTGGTAGTATCACAAGAAAGCCATTCATGATGGTTTCACAAATTGCCACTCCTTCAACCACATAGACAAGAAGATTGTTTTGGCTCCTTTGTCTTCCCAAGAGTTCCATCATGACCAAGTCAAACTCAAACTCAGAAGAAAGGAGACTAAAGACAAAAAAAGGAGGCTACTGATCTAGACTCAAAAGGTATTCTCTTAACTGCCAAAACAAGTGATATGAGAAGGCTGTGCATTTGGAACAATCTATGCTTTTTTTTATCTTTAAACAACGCTCACTGATGACTTCTTCTAACCTTGCACTGGTTCTACCGAGTGAGATTGAATTTATCTTGCAGAATTTTGTTGATGTTTTTCGAGAAGATGTTCCAGCAAGATTGCCTCCTATTCGGGAAATTTTGTGGATTTTACCAGTTTTCACACATATTATATGTGATTTTAGATACTATTATATTTATGGAGTCTGTTTTAGAGTGTTTTAAGGTTCATGTACGTTTTGGAGAACTTTGGAGATTCTGGAGCTTTTTGAGATGCAGAATGGTGCAGACGCATCAGAAGTTTAGCTTTGGATGGGGACCTTCCCACGGTGCGATTGTGCTCATATATTGATTTACGATAGAGATTTGAGTCAGCTTTCCAATGCCACCGGTTTAAGGTCACTAAGGGGTTTGTATCAAAAGTTCTGCCCGTTTTACTGAAGAGTGGTCCTTCTGACTCATGAGAGGAAGCAGTTGAGAATCAACTACTATCGATCAACACCCCCCCTTGGTGTCGAACGACACTCCTCGATAACACTACACAATGATAAATTACAGAATTCCCCCTGACGTGCTTTTGACCTATATTATGTTTTTAAGCCATTGTTGACGGCTATGCTCCATATTATTCTAGAGGAGATAACCTAGTATTGGAGGGAGAGAGATCTGAACTCCTTTAGAGAGAAGATCTTGAACTCCCTTGTTTCTCTACTCTTTTGACTTTATCAATGCAGTTTATTCAGACTAATTACGTGTTCTCTATGATTATGAATGACTAGTTTCATTGTTAGAGCTAGGTTTCTTCAAGGGTTGCTAAGGGTTTGCTAGTATGTATTATTTATAAGGAAATTAATTTAGTTCTTCATCTAGTTGTTCTTACGTCTAGGATTAAGATTGATCACCATAAACCTAGATCTTAGGATAATTTGGCACAAGAAAATGCTTGGTCTATTACCTGAATTTATACTAGTATGATCTATTTGACTAGGCGCATACGACAGTTGGTCTAAGTGGTTAGAGAACTTATCAAATTTATTCGCTAAAGCTTGTTTAGAAACACTATCGATCGACATCACTAAAAAGGTACCGATAGACACTCCCCTAGGATTTACATACAAGAGTTGGATTCTTAGGTTTAAACATTAGATAATCATTGCATACGAAAGTTGATAAATTATAACGGGAGTTTGAGTTTGAGAACTGTTCTTTAATATATCATTGATAGCACCTTTAGTTGCATACCTATTAGACCTGAGAGTTCACTAAAGTCTAGCTTCATATTATCTTGATAACTTACAAGCACCACTTCTTATTTCCCAGTTTACTACATTCTATTATTTAATTTCCTAACTTTACTTCCAAAACAATAAATCTATTATGTAATGTTAGAGTCTCTTTGGATTCGATCTTAAGTGCTCCAACTAAACCTCTTATTTGAGCGAGTAGTTGAAGGTTATTTGAGCATATCAAATTTGGAGTCAATGTCAGGGACTCTTTCTTATTACCATTAGATTTAGTTTGGAATATAGTCTAGATTTTTATTTTTTTGTTTACTAATAATTATTTCTCTTTTCCTTCCGAAACATGTACATTTCAGGAAGAACATGCACTCTGGACGACGAGCATCAATCGATGGATCACTAGCCTGGACGATCGACAAAGCACAAGCAACATCGATCAAAAAACGCACAAGCCTCGCCGATGACATCACTCCACCAAAAGCAGGTAAGTGTACATTTACTACTTTAAATAATAATAAGGAAGTAGTCCTAGGATATCTAGAGGGTCAAACGTGCAACGCAGTAGACCAACTCATTAATGAACAAAAGGCTGCAATCCCTGTTGAAATAGCTGTTGTTTTGAATGCTGGATCGGAGCGTCACAGAAAATTTGGAGATTACAACAGACTTGATCGGTTCTACACTAATAGATCTGTGATCCGTCCACCAGCAATTCAGAGGAAAGACTTTGAGGTTAAACCAAAATATTTCTCTCTAGTAGGTCAACACCCCTTTCATTGTCTTCCTCATGAAAATCCCATGGACCATATCGAAACAGTTGAGGAATTTGGGTCTAATATCAAGGTGCATAGAGTCTCTGAAAACTACCTTTTTGCAAGCTGTTTCAACATACATTTTCTAGGGAGACAATTTATTGGCTGAACAGCCTATCACCAGGGTCCCTCACAACCTGGAATGCTATCAAGACTGCATTTCTGACTGAATTTTTTGATAATTCGAGAATCAAGGAGTTAAGAGATAGAATTTATACATTCTCTCAGGGTCCTACTAAAGCTCTTAAGGCTTCATGGGTAAGATTCAAGCCTCATCAGCGAGACTGCCCACACCATGGGTTTTCTGAGAACAAGCTGCTTAATATTTTCTCCAGAGGTCTCGATTGGACATACCAAGCAGCTTTGGACGCTGCGAGTCAAGGGAACTTCAAAACCAGGAGCCCTGAAGAAGCTACAAGGATCATTGAAAATGTGGGAATCTAGCATTAGTGTTGAGAAGAGAAGGACGATGTCTGAGATTTCAAATGGAAATCAGATATATGAGGTGAAACCAACATTAGATTCAGTTCATGCTCTTATGGTAGACAAGAAGCAAGTTCAGTTCACCAATGAGAGATTTGCTGATCAGCAGAGGAACATGGGCATCACAAAAATCTACGATGCAGCACCATCTCAAGAGAGCAGGCCGCAATCTATGATGGGAGAAGTTCTGAATGAATAGTAGAATATGAGTGCCAATTTTGATGAATGATTGGATTCCATGTATTCTGATTTATATGAGATGTTTGAAGCTTTGAAAGATCATGTCAAGGAATTGGATGGCCAAGTTGCACATAGCATAAGACTGACCCTTATTCGTCCAATTAATGCTGTTACATTGAGAAGTGGAAGGAACCTCACCCCGCATCTGAAATAGATATTAGCACAGATGGATTCATAGAGCTTGAAGATGTTGAGAATGATGATTCACAACTAATATCACTCGAGTTACAAGCCGAACCTCGATGATAAAGAAACAAAGTTGTAAATTGATGGAAGCATTCATCGACATCAGAAACGTGTAGATCGACACCCATCTCATTTAGACCCTCAACAGTCTAAATCTTCAGAACCAGCAGTAGCAAGAGTGTATAAACCAATACCCCATTCCCCCTCCCCCATTCCCCCTCCCCCTCACCCTTCCCCCCCTAAGATTCCATAGAAATACAAACAAAAGTTGGATAATGCCATATGCAGAAACGATTTTGATAAGATTATTGTCGAGATGCCTCTCGTTGACGCCATTAGGATCTCTCCTACAATCAAGAAGTACGTGAAGAAGATGGTAACACATGGTTTTGAATCCTTGAAGCAGAGTGTGATGACGGTCTCCGAGCAAGTCAATGCTTTAACAAAGGAGAGAGTCCAATTAAACTTCTAGATCCCAATAGCTTTTTTTGGATTCAACATCTACACAAAGAGATTTTAGAGATCCTCTGCAACCTAAGCTCTAGTGTGAACCTAATGCCTTACTAAGTTGAAATGGCCCTTTGGTTAACAGAATTCAAGCCTACCAGGATCACTCTCGTTCTCGCCGGTAGATCCATTAGAATTCCAGAACGCATCATTGGAGAGGGTACCATAATGATAGACGAATGCCAGATACCTACGAACTTCGTAGTACTTAAGTCTGAGCAAGAATTTAAAGATTCACTTATCTTTCGAAGGTCGTTTGATAGGTCCTAATATTTACCACTTTTAGACTATGTTTTAGGACCTATCTGGAGTTTGTTATGTGTGTCTTGGATGTGTTTTAGAGTATTTTCAGGCCCAGGTGCATTTTGGAGAATTGTAGAGATTATGAGGCTTTCTGGAGCTTAGATGGAGAGGAACCCCATAGCTGGTCAAAATCAGAAAAGTACGAGTCGAAACAGAGCAGAGTGTCGATCGACGACGCACCCTTGCGGTTGATCGGCGGTCAACACGCAAAAGCCAATTCACAGAGTACTCGACTTGAAGCCCGTCAAAAAATTACAAAATTGCCCCTGTATGAGTTTTACCTAGTTTTATAATATCTTTTTCAGTGTTTTATGCAAAGAGAATGATCTAGGAGCTTTTGGAGAGTTTTATACAAACATAGTAGTTTTGGGGGGAGAATATCAAGACTTCTTTCAAGCTTTGTATTGGAACCCCAGTTTTTATCCATACTATTATATGCATTATTTTATGTTTATGCTTATGTTCCACTTAGCTATGTTTGAGTAGATCTCTTGTTAGATTTATGGTTTATTAATGGTTTTGACTGATTAGCCAAACAATAGAACTGCTAGGGTGATTATTAGATCTATCATTAGGACTGTACTTATTTCTTGTGTTCTTGATTAGCTACCTAGAACCATGATATTAGGATAATCGATATTGCGAGAGTAGGATCGTTACCTTAATTAATCCTGTTGAGCTTAAGTTGCTAGGGATAATCAAGGGATTAGTCTAGTAATTCTAAGTGAGTTTATCTAATCCGATTGTTTAATCCTGACTAAGAAAGCTATTGATTGATGCCATTCGCATACCATCGATCGATGTTCATTCCAAATTTGCACATGCAAGTTTGTAGACTCTAAGATTAGCCATAGATATATATGAATTATATCTTTACTTATTTAATTCGTGTTCTATGATTGAAAACCCCTTGGCTTATATCCATTAGAAGTCACTACCTGAAAAACCTAGATCTAGATATTTTCCTTAATAGTTTACAAACCAATTCATTCCTGATTTATTGTTTCTAAGGTTTTATTAATTGCCTACCATAACTAACTTGATTATCAAATCAATTGTGTGCTCTCGCTCTCTGTTGATTTGATCTTTAAGTACTATAGTTGAACCTCTTATTTGAGAGAGTAATCAGTAGCTCTAAGGTAATTTGAGCACGTATCAAATTTGGCAATGTTTCCGGGGAACATGGATCACCATTTGATTTGTTTTGCAAGTTTTGTTTAAGCTTTCTTTTTATTTTACTTAGATTTTTTTTTCTTTTAGGTGCATGCTCAGCAATACCAAAAGCAACAAGGAAAAAGACTTAATTTTCTCAGACCTAGTAGTCATCGAACGTATCATCCGGAAGGAGAAGTGACAAGCATCGATCAACGCCAACACTTCTAAGTAGACCGACACTCATTGTCGGAATCGACCAATGCCAACACTGCGACATTGATCGATGGTGATTCCGAGCAGAGATGGTTGCTATGCTGATCGTAACTAGGAATGAGAGAGGAGACCATGTATGACCTCGAAACATTGGCTTGGCTGAATACAACCGTCCAGATCAATTATATGACAAAAAATATGTTATTCGTCATCCATCTTTCCAGAGGAACCATTTTGAGCTGAAGCAAGCCTATTACACACTTGTGGCACATACACCATTTCATGTACATTCTAATGAGCACCCTATTGATAATTTGGAGCGATTTGAGTATCTTATGTCTGGCATCAAGGCTAATGGAGTCCCCGAGGACTATATTCTATGAATACCAAGTATTCGCTTGCTAGAGATGCTTCGTATTGGCTTAAGCAGCTACCACCAGGCTCTCTTACATATGAACAGACATCAAAAATGTATTTCGTAATTTCTTTGATAATGCCAGAGCTGAGGATTTGAGGAGCAGGATTGCTACATTCACCCAGGAGCCTACAGTGTCTTTCAGAAACTCGTAGATCAGATTAAATTCCTACCAAAGATATTGCCGACACCATGGATTCAATGAAGTGCAACTTCTCAGCACTTTGTTCAGAGGTATTGAAGCTGTCATACCAGATGGTTTCAGACACAACCAGTGAGATAATTTTCTACACTAGGAGTCCAGAAGAAGCTACCAGATTTATAGAGAATTTGGCAGCTACCAACAACACCAAGAACAATGATCATGAGAGAAGAAAATCGGCCCAAAACTGACCAAGGATCAGATGGAAGAAGTAAAAGCTTAGCTGGATAGTGTTTAGAGGTTTTTGAAGAAGCAAGTTAGCTTTGCAAAAGGTGTAGAACCTTTAGGATCTGACAATGAGAAAGGTGAAGAAGAAGATGTGAACTTTGTTAGTGGAAATGGATTCCAGAGATATGTGAATCAAATCTACAGAAACTCTTATGGCAATGATGAGAGGAGTAATTACAACCAAGGATCATAGCATCAGAGACCCTACGGCAACAACTGAACCTATGGAGCCTCCTACTATCATAACACCCCATCAGATACCCACGAAAACAAGATTGAAGCCATGATTGACGATGTTCTAGAGGGACAGCAGAAAACGACAGTGGATTTAATGTGAAGATTGATGCTGTCTATGCCAATCTCTAAACTAAATTTGAAGCCCTCAACACCTATGTGAAGAAGCTTGAGAATCAAGTTGTTCAGATTAGGAGACAAGAATCTTTGATCATGGAAAATATTGAGGCCGGATAGAAGCACCACATCAGTGCCATCATTGATGATTATCTTTGGAAAGTTGTGGAAGAAATTAGGCACCAAGAGAAAGAAATTCGTGAGAATCCCATGCCATGTTTGAACGACAATCGATCGACAACCACAACTGGCCATCGATCAACAACCACAGCTGACCATCGATCGACGGCACCTGAAGAATCCGAGTGTGAAAATATGGACATCAATCGACAGCAAGACCCTTCCATCGATCGGCGACCAATCAAAAGAAAAGTATGTCGGTTTCCAAGCATAGACCTGAGTCTTATATATACTCATAGGAACTCGAATCCCACCCTACCCAAACCCAAACAGACAGATAAACCAGTCCCTACGGTAATTGAGAAAGGTATAAATAGACATTCTAGAAGAAAGAAGAAGATCCCTAAGTATCTTAGAAGTGAAGCTAGTGAGAAAGAGATGGACAATTTTCCAAGTGAGTCCTTAGAATCCCTTTAAAAACCCCATTTGAGGAAGATTTCTACACTTACAGATTGTAGATGTTCTTCAGAAAAACCAAAGAGACTGATGAGGACATTGAAAGAATGTTTAATGATCTGAGGGAGAGGATAAAACAGAGGATTAAGTTGAAGAAGAGAAGCGACCCTGGAAAGTTTGTGTTTCCCTGCAACATCAAGGGACATAAGTACCCTCATGCACTCAGCAACACCAGCTATTCAGTGAGCATTATGTCAGGAACCGTGGTGGAGGTGTTAATCTTAAAGGTGGAGCTTTCTAGTGATTCGTACACTTTTGTAGATTGCTCTAAGGTGAATTCAAGATGCATAGTCAAAGACCTCCAAGTGAAAATTGGTGATGCCCTAATTCCCGTAGACTTTCATGTTTTGGATGTCCAAGTAGAGCATCATTCATCCCTGCTACTTGGAAGAGCTTTCATGGCCACTGTAGGAGCAGTATGCGACATAAAGACAGAAAGGTTGTATCTATCTCTTATTGATCAACACAATTACTATGAACCTGTTCAAACTAAAACCAAGACTGCTCTCATTAATTTGGTTCATGAACCAGGACTTGTGGGCACGTGTTTCTGCGATTTCAAGTGAGAGAAAGAGTCGGATGATGGAGCAACGATCAACACCCAGCCAAACCCATTGATCGACGTTGCTCACCACAATCGATCGACACCCACCCTTTGACATCGATCGACGACAACCCTGACCTTGGGCATTATACGGCTAACCCAGATTATGATGCTTCTTACCTTGAAGAATATGCAATCGAGTTCCGTGTTTCACAGGATCAGATGAAACCTGGATCACGCCACCGATCGATGGTGCCCCAATACCATCGATCGACGCTAATGCAGCAGAAGGGTACAAATCTTATATAGATCCAGCTAGGAGAATATTTCGTTGAGAAACCAGAGATGATTATGGAGTTATAAAGATGAAGATGGCAATGCACGAGCTATAGATGGCAGAATCATCAACGTGTCAAAGGAAGATATCAAGGATATTCTTCAGAACTAAGCCATCGTTGGACACACTCGTCGCGACCGAGGGTTTAAAGAGAGGAACGGACGTGGTTGATATGGGAAGAAACGGGTGGGAGTAAACAGGACCAAGAGGTATCCACCAAAGAAGGGGTCATTCGAGCGTATTTAAATAGATACTAGGCCATCAGCTGAATACTACAGCAGAGCAAAGCAGATAACTTGGTACAAGGCATCTACAAAGCACAAGAGATGTTGATGGATGATTAGTACAAGAGGATTGATGATATCTATTACCCATTCAAAAAAGTATTAGCTTGTTAACCATGTGCATGGAGGAGATAAAGCAAAATATGGACACTACTCATTAGTTGATTCACTGCTCGTATCACTGAAACAAGATCTTCGGATCCCGGAAAGATCAAAATCCTGTATATGATGGAACAAGCGACCCAAGAAGGCATCTGCAGACCTTCCAGATCTTGATGGGTAGGTCCAAACTCAGGACAGCAAAAAGGACGCCGGGTATTGTCTCCTTTTCATCGAGCAATTCAGAAAAGTCGGGTAATCAATGTCGATCAATGCTAAATGATCAATGTCGATCAATGCTAAGTGATCAATGTCGATCGATGCTAAGTGATCAATGTCGATCGATGCTAGAGTTCTGATTCCGGTCGATGCTATCCATAAAGAAGTGTCGATCTATGCTGAATGTATGTCGTCGATCGATGCTTGTCGTCTTTCTATGCGGATTGTATGTTCGAGATTTTGGCGGGTCTGAGAATAGTAATTCTTGTCCTTTATTGCTCCTGGTACTCTTTTGCATGCACCTGAAAGACAAAGGAAAAGGAAATCAGTAACTTGAAAGTAGAACAAACCTAGACTAAAACCTAAAAATTAAATCTAATGGTGATCAATGTTCCCCGGCAACGCACCAAATTTGACATGCACTGTTGTTTACTGTTCTAGCAGGGCATAAATATCTTAAACAATCAACTATCAAATTAACCCTTAATTTTAACACCAAAAATAATACTCTTTCCAAGAGAGATCAGGTGTAGTACTTAGGGATCAAATCCACAAAGAACAATGACACATAATAGATTTCTTATTCCTAAAGTTAAGCTAGGTGATTATATCTATATTGGTAGAAAGTAATCAGTTTAAGAGAATGTTCCTTATTAGAGAGTGTAGATGCAATATGGAAATATGCTAAAATGTAAATATGGAAATATGCTAATTATATAAATATGGAAATATGCTAATAAACTAACTAGATGTAAATGTAAATGTGCTAGATTTAGGGTTTCAAGCAAATGGATTATAGAAGATAGAAGTTAAGGGTATTTTATCATGGAACTCGATATCTATTGTAAAAGACACCAGCTCTCGCTGGGAGTCTAATATATTGACTGAATCCAATGTCTCAGCTCTCGCTTGTTGACACGAAATGATCATCGATCGATGGTTTCTTGAGTCAAGCTTTAATACCTAATTCAATAAGTTCACTAGATTAACTAAATCAACTCTCGTTTGTTTCTAGCAACCTAGCTCAACAGAATAAACTCATGTAGTAGACCATGATCTCGCTTGCGCCTAACAATCCTATTATCAGGGTTCTAGTTAGCCTCTCTAGAACACAAGAAATAAACACAATTATATTAATAGATCTAATAATGACCCTAATAATTCTATTGTTTGCCTAATCCATTAGTACCATTAATAAACCCTAAATATAGTTGATAACTACTCAGACATAATTAAAGTAAAAAGAATAGTCTGAATATAATGAATTGATAAAACACTGGGGTTCCAATACAAATCTCCCTAAGAATATTGTCTACTGTATTGTATTCTATCCTATTGTATTCCCTCTTTTCTCTTTCTCATACATAAAGTATAAATATAAAACCCCTAAAATTTAGGCCAAAACTCGTCCATTGGTAAACTTGTAAATCTTGTGTCTTGTCTCTAACTTGGGCTTAAAATCGCCTGTCTGCAAATTGGTCATCGATCGATGCCAAGTGGTTAGCATCGATCGATCTTGGTCATATAACATAGGTCAACGTCAGGATAGAGCCGTCGATCGAAGGCAGTCTTGTACTTCAATTCTCTCATAGATCAGCTACAAATTATCTTCTCTAAATTCTCCAAAAGCTCCAGTATCTCCATATATCTCCAAAACATACCTGGAACTGTAAAGACCTTAAAACATAGCCTAGACACACATAATAGACCCTAAATAGATTCCATAACATGGCCTAAAACTGGTAATAAATAGGATATATCAGGTACGTATACTCGTATGTTCCCACATTTTAAAATATTTGCCTCTATACTCGATGTTTCTAAAACTTTTCCAATAATAAGAAATCGCAATACGACTCCAAAAAGTCTCGCAAATCTTTTTTGTTGCTTGCGATACTTGATTTCCCCAATTACATTAAGACTATTTGTTAAGAAACTCCCAAGCACAAATAAATGGTTATCAAATAACCAACTCATCAAAAACCAAGATAATTCCAAATGCTTCCAAAAGCACCCTTCGTACTACACATAAATCTTCACAAAAAATAATCAGATATCTTTGAAACCTGCAATACATTTCGAAAAACAATACACTAAGGAAACTTCCGAACGGAAAAACATTTCTCATAAATAACTCTCGGATACACGGTTAAAAACGATCTCCAACCAAAACATTAAACCCCATTCTCAAAAACTTGAGATCACCTTACATATAAAACATATTTTCGGAAAACAAAAGCGAGACATCGTGAGAAACCTCGAAAAGATAGTTTCAAACTCGAACAACAACCAAAACAGTCTGTCCACAACTATAAATTAACAACTAAACTCCTAAGAGCATACACATGTTCATATATCTCATTCGTCGATTAGCCCCAACGAGTACATAACCGTTCTCTAAATGAACGTTTAGACCTCCTCTCGTAGGATTGGTCCTCATACATCCGACACAAGTATAATAGTGCGCTATAAAGAAATCCGAAATTTTGGTTAGCCAGTCCCAGACGACCTTAAAATTGCCTTTGTAGAGATGCTCGTTTTCCGATTTATGGCAAGTCATATAAAGAGAACTTATCACAGGCTTCAATATTGAGACGGAACCAGGTGGCAACCGCAAATGGGTAACGAAAGCCGGAATAGTTACTGCACCCTAAACCGAAGTAAGCCTAGGTCCTGCCCTAAACCCAGCAAACTGGTTTCAAAACTTCTCAAGGCATAGTATCTAACTGATACGAGATCCCAAACATGTCTCTTCACTTACATTCGTATGTTCATAAAAATAAAAAACAATTTTTTGAATACTCACACCTGAAACGAAAAACATGCATAGCAATTCTTCAAAGAGTTAGACATGAGATGACGACTCACATTCTTTCCTCTACATCCATAATACTACTCTTAAACTATTAAAATCGAAACAAACTACATTAAAGGAAAAGCCTCAGAGCGGCGGGGATTCAAAGCCACAAATGGCAGTCCAATAAGTCTAACGACCATACTTGGCCAAACGTTAATATAAACACAACATAGGAAATACACTCCCTTAAATCATGGATATCCTTCACGAATCCAATTCAAAGTTCCCGACACTGACCTCTCAATCGAGTAATCAATAACTCTCAATGGATCCACGCGCTTCTCAACCTGGATATCCTCTCCCAGAGCAGCAGCTCCAAACACTTCTCACAAATAACTCTCACATACACGGTCAAAAACACCTCCAACCAAAACATTAAACCCCATTCTCAAAAACTTGAGATCACCTTATATATTAAACATATTTCCGGAAAAAAGCGAGACATCGCGAGGAAAACCTTTGAAAATGTAGTTTAAAACTCGAAACAAACAACCAAAACAGTCCATCCACGACTATAAATTAACAACGAAACTCCTAGAGCATACACACGTTCTTATATCGCATTCGTCGATTAGCCCCGATGAGTACATCAACCGTTCTCTAAATGAACGTTTAGACCTCCTCTCGTAGGATTGGTCCTCATACATCTGACACAAGTATAATAACGCCTTAGAAAAGAATCCAAAATTTTGGTTAGCACTTCCAGACGACTTCAAAATTTTCTTTGTAGAGATGCTTGTTTTTCCGATCTATGCAAGTCATAAAAATGAGAACTTATCACAGGCTTCAATATTGAGACAAAACCAGGTTGCAACCGCAAACGGGTAAAAAAGCTGAAATAGAAACCGCAAACCCTAAAACCGAAAGTAAGCCTAGGTCCTTCCTTAAACCCAACACACTGGTCTCAAAAATTTCAAGGCATAGTATCTAACTGATACGAGATCCCAAAACTTGTCTCTTCGCTTTCATTCGTATGTTTATGAAAAAAAAAACTAAGTCTTTGAATACTCGCACCCGAACGAACAACATTCATAAAAAAATTTCAAATAGTAAGACATGAGATGACGATTCACATTCTTTCCTCTTCATGCATAATACTACCAATACACTATTAAAATCGAAACAAAATTCATTAAAAGAAAAGCCTCAAAGCAGCGGTGTAGTAACCCGCCCGAAGGGGTAAAATGGTCAAGATCAACAAAGTCGAAATTTGTAGCCAAGCTGTTGGAAAGAAAAGAATGATGAGGGATGTTGAGTTTTGGTCATATAAAACATAACATGGATAGGAGAAAATAGAAGATTGGCCGAGCATCAACTTGGTGGTCGAGTCGCCGGAGATAAGGATCAATCAGGAAATTTTGAAATACGAGGTGGTCGAAGAATTGATAGTGAGTGAAGCATGAGTCGAATACTCTGCTAGACCATGGTTAGATAATGAGTTAGACTGATCAGAAGGACGTTTTGGAAGCATCATGTTTTTAGAAGCACGACGTTTTAGAAGCTCGACGTTTTAGGAGCACGATGTTTCCTAAGCACGAAGTTTTCAGCAAAACTTTGTATCAGTAAAATATTATTTCAGAGACAAATTATTTAGGGGGAAGCAGGACTGGAATTAAGCAGGACGGGAAGTACGTACGACGGGATCGAAACAGGACTGGATCGAAACACGACGGGAAAACCCGAAGTTGGGCAAAAACCCTAATATCGTATTATGGAATTTCTCGGGAAGCCGGAGGCTTGGGAAATATTTTCCGTCAAGGTCAGAATTCAGATTGGAATTTATTAGAAATATACACTGCATTAGAACGGGAGCGGAAAAATATTTAGGATTGATCGCGGGTCGAAAATATGCCGGAATGGTCGAAACCGGGCGAATGGAACGAGACCGCGAGGTGGCTCAGTACATGTGATCAGGACATTCTGTTTACTATATAACAAGATGATTGTCTACAGAAGCTTAAGTTTTCTCCTCGCATGGAAGTGGTAATGCATCTTGACATGTCCTAGCACGAGGTACCGCTTCGCATGCGACCGAAGCATGCTGATCGACATGTGGGCGCTGTGGTGTTGCTTTGCATGCAACCAGGCCATGCATACAGACATGTGGAGGACGTGGTGTCATATTTCTAGCAAGATATCTGTCTACCAAGCAAGAGGTGTCACCATGCATGGAAGTGGTACATGCAGCCTGACATGTCGTAGCATGAAGTGTTGTCACGCATGTAACGAAAGCATACTGATTGACGTGTGGGAACTGGTGTGTCGCCTTGCATGCATTCCAAACATATAGCTTGACATATGGGATGATGTAAGACCCAAACCCGGCCGACTAAGCCGCGGTCGAAGCCTCACGTCGCTCGGTCCATACACAGACCGAACCTCTAGATTTTTGCCCTTATTTATAATTTCGCCTAACAGCGAGGGCTATCTTTAGACCTTAGCTTACGACTACCTTAGTCGATTCCTAGCTTAGATCCTTTCAAATTATGCACAGCGGAATATTTTCTAGATACCATTGGTTTATAACCAATCTAATACTTGTCCGGTGTAATCACCTTAGCCTTGGTTAGCTATATCAACTACCAACTAGCTCAAAGGTCGATCCTAAACCCAAACCAAGTCACACTGATCTGAGGTTCCATTCCCCTCGATCATTCTACTAGCATCCTAACAAGATACTAATATAACCCGTATGTGATAAATCATACCTTTGCCACAACCACTGAGCTTAGTAGCTCATCGGACCTCCATTGACCCGAACTACATTTACTTGTCTAATGAACCATTAGAATCATTTAGTGTCTCCTTAGTTCTTATCTTATTGGTTCATTATTTTGCGGACCAAGCATCATGTAATGTACGAAGGAAGATTTCTCCAAATGAAATCGTAAAAATTGTTGCAAACCGACCCGAAGGGGCTAAAACGCGGTAAAAGCCCACTTACTGTTTTACAAAAGATTTAGTCTAACTATAATGACGGTGTAGAGGATATCTACAAAGGTTAAACGGAAAAGAAGATAATTGTCAAGTTCCAAGATAATTATGGAAAATCGAGAAGATAAGGAAGATTTCCGCATAAGGATAAACTCGAATCGGGGGCAGAAAAGGAAAGAGGACCGGCTTGAAGACCTATATAGAGAAGCAAGGGAGAGAAATGCACATAAACGAAAATTCTATGCAACTAAGAACTTAGAACGATTTAGGAAACTTTTCGTTTTTGTTATCAAGTTGCGACTCAATTAGGTTTGCTTGACCCGCGCAACCCGCGCGGGTGTTAATTTTCATTTTTAATTACATTGACAATTTCTATTTACTTCAAAGATGGAATATATTATAATCACATATATTCAAATGTGTATATAAAATTTTCAAACATAATAATACAATTTACTTTTTTGCGCGGGTGTTCATTTTTTTTTAATTACATTGACAATTTTATTTACTTCAACGATGGAATATATTATAATCACATAAATTCAATGTGTATATAATTTTTCAACATAAAAATATTACAATTTACTTGTTTGCGACGGTGTTAATTTTCTTTTTTAATTACATTGACAATTTTTATTTTACTTCAACGATGGAATATATTATAATCAGATATATTCAAATGTGTATATAAAATTTTCAAACATAAAAAATATTACAATTTACTTGCTTTTCATAAATTAATTATTTTAAAATGTAACATGTATTTTCTATATATTTTTGTTTGTACAAATAAATATACTATATATTTATAAGTATAATGGGTCAACTACTTAGCCCAATATTAGTAAGCCCAAATTGATAAATAACTGATTTTCCGGGAAGATATGTAACTTGTTCTAAACCTAAAATTTTTTTCCACTTTTCACAACTCCATTGTCGGTCATCATCTCTAACCTTCTAGTTTCCCTTTAACCTAACCCAATCCTCCAACTCTAAAAACAATCATCGCAACTGTGAAGAAGATTTCTTGACCATTGACACATATCTCTTTCAAAATATGAAATTATCACTGGATCTAACGGATCAAAATCTGGAAACAGAGCGTGACTTTATTTTATTCTTTATATGAGTATTGCTTATAATTTGAAAACAGAAGTCGGGTTTTCTAGTACCTGATTTACTTCTCTTGGAAAGTAATTCCTCAGTTTGGTTATAAATTATCTGTAACATGCATAGTGCTTGTGATCCGATGAGTTGCGGGTAAATACCGTATAGCTTGAACAGTATATTCAAACTCTGGTTTTGATTTTAAACAAATATTTAGTTAAGGTTTAGTGTCCTGTGATACTCTATAGCATATATGGTGATACTTATGCTGATTTTATAGATTGAGATAAAAAAATAGTAGCAAAGTTAATAATTTTGAGTTTATCTGTCCTAAAACAACATTGAGTTTGTATTAAAAAATATCTATAAGTTTGTGTACGATTTGGTTAATTTAGCTTTTTTTTTTTTTAATTGTGATTCACCGCCTTCTAACGGAAGAGACCCTACTTTTCGAGAGGAGCTCTTAATTTTTCGCAGAGAGGTCGGATTCTTCAGCTTTCTAATTTCAAGGATGATTCAAGCCCTATTGGTGACTCCTCAATTCAGTGTTTACATATCATTAAGAGGTTGTGTGAATGCTAATTGGCACATTTTTTTTTGTTCTCATAGCATGGCGATTGTTCAGTTTGGGTACGTACTTACGCATTGTTTCTAGAGGAACGGCTTGAATGCTTCAGGGTTTAAATATGATACTGAGCTGAACGTCTTCTAAAACTACCCAGGCCAGGATAAGGTATCTAATATTCCTTTTACGTTTTCGACTTCTTTTTTATGTTTCTGATGGTTCGATTTGCGTGTTGTGAATTTTCAGGGATTTAGTGGTGAAGAGCTCTACTGCCACTTGCCTACTTTACTTGTATTGCCCTCTTTCTTTTCAACCAAGAGATATTGCAATCTTTTTAGGCTCGTAGCTTCTGAATTTTTATGAAGCATGTAAGACATCATCTCCAATTTCTGATTTTAAGACATCATCGTCCTATGTATTAGAACTAGGGAACTTGCCGATTGCTCTCGCAGCCAAAGCTTTTACCTGTGTAAACGCTCATACGCAGATTCGTAATTAGATCTCTATTGCTCTTTTCTTTATCTCGATTTTTTTTGTTTTTACATAACTTGACTACTTGTCGTTAGCTCAGAAGAAATCCATGACCTCATGGAAGTTAGGGTTTCTTAGCTTTCCTCCGATTACGGAAATCGACGGTGTGAATTCGCTTCCCACAGAAGTTTCAGCATGCGACCGAAGCATGCTGATCGACATGTGGCGCTGTGGTGTTGCTTGCATGCAACCAGGCCATGCATACAGCATGTGGAGGACGTGGTGTCATATTTCTAGCAAATATCTGTCTACACAAGCAAGAGGTGTCACCATGCATGAAGTGGTACATGCAGCCTGACATGTCGTAGCATGAAGTGTTGTCACGCATGTAACGAAAGCATACTGATTGACGTGTGGGAACTGGTGTGTCGCCTTGCATGCATTCCAAACATATAGCTTGACATATGGGATGATGTAAGACCCAAACCCGGCCGGACTAAGCCGCGGTCGAAGCCTCACGTCGCTCGGTCCATACACAGACCGAACCTCTAGATTTTTGCCCTTATTTATAATTTCGCCTAACAGCGAGGGCTATCTTTAGACCTTAGCTTACGACTACCTTAGTCGATTCCTAGCTTAGATCCTTTCAAATTATGCACAGCGGAATATTTTCTAGATACCATTGGTTATAACCAATCTAATACTTGTCCGGTGTAATCACCTTAGCCTTGGTTAGCTATATCAACTACCAACTAGCTCAAAGGTCGATCCTAAACCCAAACCAAGTCACACTGATCTGAGGTTCCATTCCCCTCGATCATTCTACTAGCATCCTAACAAGATCTAATATAACCCGTATGTGATAAATCATACCTTTGCCACAACCACTGAGCTTAGTAGCTCATCGGACCTCCATTGACCCGAACTACATTTACTTGTCGAATGAACCATTAGAATCATTTAGTGTCTCCTTAGTTCTTATCTTATTGGTTCATTATTTGCGGACCAAGCATCATGTAATTGTACGAAGGAAGATTTCTCCAAATGAAATCGTAAAAATTGTTGCAAACCGACCGAAGGGGCCTAAAACGCGGTAAAAGCCCACTTACTGTTTTACAAAGATTTAGTCTAACTATAATGACGGTGTAGAGGATATCTACAAAGGTTAAACGGAAAAGAAGATAATTGTCAAGTTCCAAGATAATTATGGAAAATCGAGAAGATAAGGAAGATTTCGATAAGGATAAACTCGAATCGGGGGCAGAAAAGGAAAGAGGACCGGCCTTGAAGACCTATATAAGAGAAGCAAGGGAGAGAAATGCACATAACGAAAATTCTATGCAACTAAGAACTTAGAACGATTTAGGAAACTTTTCGTTTTTGTTATCAAGTTGCGACTCAATTAGGTTTGCTTGACCCGCGCAACCGCGCGGGTGTTAATTTTCATTTTTAATTACATTGACAATTTTTATTTACTTCAAAGATGGAATATATTATAATCACATATATTCAAATGTGTATATAAAATTTTCAAACATAATAATACAATTTACTTGTTTGCGCGGGTGTTCATTTTTTTTAATTACATTGACAATTTTTATTTACTTCAACGATGGAATATATTATAATCACATAAATTCAAATGTGTATATAAATTTTCAACATAAAAATATTACAATTTACTTGTTTGCGACGGTGTTAATTTTCTTTTTTAATTACATTGACAATTTTTATTTACTTCAACGATGGAATATATTATAATCAGATATATTCAAATGTGTATATAAAATTTTCAAACATAAAAAAGATTACAATTTACTTGCTTTTCATAAAATTAATTATTTTAAAATGTAACATGTATTTTCTATATATTTTGTTTGTACAAATAAATATACTATATATTTATAAGTATAATGGGTCAACTACTTAGCCCAATATTAGTAAGCCCAAATTGATAAATAACTGATTTTCCGGGAAGATATGTAACTTGTTCTAAACCTAAAATTTTTTTTCCACTTTTCACAACTCCATTGTCGGTCATCATCTCTAACCTTCTAGTTTCCCTTAACTAACTCCAGTCCTCCAACTCTAAAAACAATCATCGCAACTGTGAAGAAGATTTCTTGACCATTGACACATATCTCTTTCAAAATATGAAATTATCACTGGATCTAACCGATCAAAATCTGGAAACAGAGGTGACTTTATTTTATTCTTTTATATGAGTATTTGCTTATAATTTGAAAACAGAAGATCGGTTTTCTAGTACCTGATTTACTTCTCTTGGAAAAGTAATTCCTCAGTTTGGTTATAAATATCTGTAACATGCATAGTGCTTGTGATCCGATGAGTTGCGGTAAATACCGTATAGCTTGAACAGTATATCAAACTCTGGTTTTTGATTTTAAACAAATATTTAGTTAAGGTTTAGTGTCCTGTGATACTCTATAGCATATATGGTGATACTTATGCTGATTTATAGATTGAGATAAAAAAATAGTAGCAAGTTAATAATTTTGAGTTTATCTGTTCCTAAACAACATTGAGTTTGTATTAAAAAATATCTATAAGTTTGTGTACGATTTGGTTAATTAGCTTTTTTTTTTTAATTGTGATTCACCGCCTTCTAACGGAAGGAGACCCTACTTTTCGAGAGGAGCTTCTTAATTTTTCGCAGAGAGGTCGGATTCTTCAGCTTTCTAATTTCAAGGATGATTCAAGCCCTATTGGTGACTCCTCAATTCAGTGTTTTTACATATCATTAAGAGGTTGTTGTGAATGCTAATTTGGCACATTTTTTTTGTTCTCATAGCATGGGATTGTTCAGTTTGGCGTACGTACTTACGCATTGTTTCTAGAGGAACGGCTTGAATGCTTCAGGGTTTTAAAATATGATACTGAGGCTGAACGTCTTCCTAAACTACCCCAGGCCAGGATAAGGATATCTAATATTCCTTTTACGTTTTCGACTTCTTTTTTATGTTTCTGATGGTTTCGATTTGCGTGTTGTGAATTTTCAGGGATTTAGATGGTAAGGCTCTTACTGCACTTGCCTACTTTACTTGTATTGCCTCTTCTTTCAACAAGAGATATTGCAATCTTTTTAGGCTCGTAGCCTTTCTGATTTTTATGAAGCATGTAAGACATCATCATCCAATTTCTGATTTTAAGACATCATCGTCCTATGTATTAGAACTAGGGAACTTGCCGATTGCTCTCGCAGCCAAAGCTTTTACCTGTTGTAAACGCTCATACGCAGATTCGTAATTAGATCTCTATTGCTCTTTTCTTTATCTCGATTTTTTTTTTGTTTTTACATAACTTGACTACTTGTCGTTAGGCTCAGAAGAAATCCATGACCTCATGAAAGTTAGGGTTTCTTAGCTTTCCTCCGATTACGGAAATCGACGGTGTGAATTCGCTTCCCACAGAAGTTTCAGGGAGAAGATCAAGACTTCTTTCAAGCTTTGTATTGGAAAACCTAGTTTTCTATCCCTATTATTATATGCACTATTTTATATTTATGATTATGTTCTGCTTAGCTATGTCTGTCTAGATCTCTTGTTAGATTTTGGGGTTATTAATGGTTTTGACGATTAGACAAACATTAGAATTCCAAGGTGATTAATAGATCTATTCATCAGGATTGTAATTATTGCCTTGTGTTTTTGATTAACTATCTCGAACCGTCATATTTGGATAATTGATAATACGAGAGTAGGATCGTTACCTGAATTAATCATGTTGAGCTTAAGTTGCTAGGGATAATCGAGGGTTAGTCTATAGTAATAAGAGATGACTGCAATGAGAATCGAACTGACACATAATAAATGTCAATCAACAGATGTTGGGGTCAAATCGGTTACGATGGAATCAAAGCATGAAAATTCCGAAAAAAAAACTCTTTAAAAAAAAGGAGATAATATTCAAAGGAATGTAGGGCGGGAAAAATGAAATCAAGTTGCGATATAACGAATTGATATGACAAGTCCCAAGCAAACAGATCCCCGAGTATCAAAACAACAAAACAACTGTGGGTCTCAATCATCCGCCTCGCCCGTTTGGCGAGTTGGACGAGAATGTTGTCAACTCGCCCGTTTGGCTAGTTGGACCAGTCCAACTCACCGAACGGGGAGTTGGGCCAACCACAACGGTCAGCTCGCCGAACGGGTGAGTTGGACTGACCACCACGGTCAACTCGCCCGTTCGGCGAGTTGGACCAATTCAACTTGCGAATGGGGCGAGTTGGACCGGAGAACGATGGTGAACTCGCCCGTTCGGTGAGTTGGGGCGAGTGCGATGGCCAACTCGCCTATTCGGCGAGTGGACCAAGCACGACGGTCAACTTTTTCGATTCGCCGATTTGGACCAACCAATTCATTTTTCTCTTGTCCTCGTAGCCTCCTTTTCGGAAAGGACTCGTTCTTTTTTTACCTCTATCGGAGTTACTATTTGAACCTTAGGACTTAAAGGATTTACTTCCTCGTGTAAGTTTCGAATTAGTCGTATAAGATGGAAACGATTAACTAAACACCTAAAGGCTACCTCCATTATATGGGGAATTCGAACCTTCTTTAGAACGATGTCATTGCGGAAGCACTCTTTCGATAAATCATGAAAACGCTTAAGTCCAGAAACAGCCTGAGAAGGTCTAAAATGCAGGCAAAGGCCCACTCCTGAGTTTATACGAAATTAAGCCCAATCCCTATGAACATTTTTCTTTTCTATTGCAGGAAATGATAAATGCCAAGTTCAGAAGTTAAATGTCAAGTTCAGGAGGATAAATGTAAAGTTTCCAAAGATAAACACGAAGATCGAAGGAAAAGGGAATATTCTTGGAAAGTGATAAACTTGATCAAGGCAGAAAGGAAAGAGTAAACAGCCTCTAAGAGGAGTATATAAGGACGTCAAATTTGAAGAAGCAAAGGGACGGCAATTCTTTACTCAAAGCAAACAATGCACTTAGAGCAATTGGGGCATATTTCCGTTTATCTGTTATCGAGCTGCAACTCAACTAGGTTTAATAAGGTTTTACAAGGTTAGAACTAGGAACTCGCCGACGGCACTTACCGCTTAGGCTTACCTGTTGTAACGCTCAAAACCAAATATTCAGAATAAGATCTTTGTTGCTCTCTTTTCGTTTTATTGATTCATATTAAACTTTTTTGTTCTCATTGTTTATTGCTTGGTGTGTGGTTTAGCAGATATTCGGCACCTATGGGAAAGTTAGGTTTTCTTAGCTTTCCTATTTTATCGAAAATCGACACTGCGAATTTTGGTTCCAACAGTTTGGCACTAGAAGAAGGAGGGGAGGGGGGAATATGGATAAATCTAACTATCAGCCACCATCACTCGATCAGACATGTCAGCTCACGATCTCAACAACCAACAAACTCACAACGACAACGTTGAAAACACTCCGGCAACGAACGTCACTGCGGTTAATGCCGAGGCAAACATCGCAGAGATTGAGGAGGTTCAGAAGATGTTCTCGACTTTCGAAAAGAATTCAGCGGAACAAGACAAGGTCATGATCTCCCTCGCTAATTAGCTTGAACCCTAACAGCGAGAACTAGGGACGTTCTTCCACGTTGAACAACCATGATCCATGGGAAAAGGCTCGATTTTGCAACTCCCTTCTACCAATCCGGGAACGCACAAGAAAATCGTTTGGACAAAATCCCGATGAAAACACTCCTGCGCCACCACGAAAAATCCAGAGGATCTTCCCCCCCCCCCCCCCCCCCCATTGAGGAAGAAAAAGAAGAAGGTGAAATCAAGCCCGTAGAGGTTGATTCAGCAGATTCAGCAGTCAGTCCGAACCCACATAAGAAGACGGGGACGTGCATCAGCGTCATAGAAGAAGCAGCGCTGCTCCCGAATAATCCTAGTTCGGAGATCCTATGACAGAAGAAGAAGAGGCCTCCTTCTGGAACGAACCGGAAGAACTGGCCGAGAAGCAAACTCGGAACACTCGCGGCAATCGCCGACAAGATCGGAAATCCGCTAATAAAAAGTCTGAGATCCGCGACAGTCTCATGAAATCGGTAGCCGTGTTTAGGGCGTAAAGTCTCAAATCCATCAAGCTACTAGAACCGCACCAGAGATCGATCAGCTACTAGAGGAATCTCGGGAAAACGCCATTTACAACTCGCATCACTGAGACTTGAGCTTTTGATCCCGGAAAAATCAAGGTGACGCCTTATGACGGTACAACCGATCCCAAGGCACATATTCAGGCTTTCCAGATCGTGATGGGAAGAGCTAAGTTTAGAGAAAGCAAAAGAGACGCCGACGAGTGTCGCCTCTTCGTCGGAAAATCTCTGGGGCATCGCTCGAATGGTTCTCTCGCCTAAGGCGAAATTCAATCGGAAGCTTCAGCCAACTCGCTTCGGAGTATATTAAACAGCACTCTATGTTCATATATCGAGAAACCTCTGACGTCGACCTCTGGAGCCTTTCCAAGGGAGAGGACAAATCTCTAACTTCATTAAACTGGTTCAAAACCGTGATGGCAAAATTCAGCGGAATTAGCGACAAAGTGCCCATCGACGGGCTCCAAAAGAAGCTTAGGTGCAAGTCAAAGTTCAGAAAGTGGATCACTCTGGGGAAACCGCATACAATCGAGGACGCACTCCATAAAGCCACAGACTACATAATCATCGAAGATTAGACGAAAGTTTTATCGCGAAAACATAAACAACCAAAACATCTTTAAAGGATCTAGGGTCGGATCAGAAGTCAAAAAAAAGAAGAAAAACCCTCGCAACGACAAGAATTTCCATCTCGAGGAAGAAGAAACCCAAGGAGCACATAGCTACGCTATAAACGCTAGATCAGAGCAAAGCCAGACTACAGGAAACACATGGCCCAGAATCGAAGCTATGACGAGAATATCTTCTCCGACTTCCACCAAACTCGCGGCCACTCAACCATTAAACTATAATGTTCTTGGGGCTAGACTCGCTGCCAAAGATGATCGCAGGGGAACTTTCTGAAGTTTCCAGTGTGAATGACCTGATCCGAATTTGGACCGCACTCCAAAAAACGATAAGGCTCCTCAAACGGAGAACCCTTCCCATGGGAACCTATCGGGAGAAAAGCGGGAAACAGGCAAGATGAGCAGGGGTAACGACAAAACCCACCGCCGAGTTAACATGATCATTGGGAATCCCAATACTTCGGTGACACCGTCTCAGCCATCAAGGCTAATCAGCGTAAATCACAACCACCGCAATGGTGAAGCCCAAACGAGCGAAGCTAACTCAGAAAACGACCGCAAACGCTCCAAAATCAACAACTCAAGAAACATACAAAGAGTAACAAGTTCCATATCCCAACGATTCGACCCAACCAGAGAAGGCAAGTTCAGCAAAGACATCAATCTAGCGACTAACACGATCAACGCAAACACAACAACCGAGTAAACACATTCGCGAAAAAACAGAACTACGAGATGGCTTGATCTCCGAAAGGGGTACGTAGGAAGCTCGCCAAAATGACGAGTTTCAGCTATCCCCTCTCCAAAAGGGGGGGGGGAGTGGGTACATCTAAGAATATCCGTATATTCCCGCATTCAAAAAATATTCGCCTTGTACTAAATATTTTTGAAAACTTCTTTCGGCAATAAAGGTTCATTAAAATGGTAACAAAATATCCCTTAGAACGAAAAAGGTCTCATGGTACTTTCGGAAAAAGACATCTGCATACGAGCAAAACGATTATCGCACGAACCCGAAACGGAAACTCGCGAAAAATCATCTCGCCTCAAAAACGGATCAACAACATACTAACTCATGAAGCAAAGAAACTTCGTCACATCAACTAAGGGATCAACAGATTCCGCCAAACTCCGTCACAAACATATCCTGGTCACATCGTCGACTCTGACTCCCGACCAAAAAGTGAGATCCGGCCTCGCATACTTGAGAAAGTTAATAACAAAAAGAATGTTTTCAAAAAAAAAAAAGGCGAGACATAACCTAGATCTTCGAGGGAAACGCTCACAATCCATCCATGACTAAAATTTAAGAACGCTCGTCGATTGGCCACGCCGAGCACTTTAGCCGTCCTAAACAAACACATTTAGGTCCGTCCTAAGGGAAAGATCCTCTCACATCCGACTAGGATAAATAGCGCGCTATAAAATAATCCAAAATTTTGGTCAGCACTTCGGACGACTTAAAATTGTGTCCAGAGAGATGCTCGACTCCGACCAGACAAGTCATATAAGCCGAGAACCAATCACAGACTGTTAAATCGGAACAAATTCAGGTTAAAATCGCAACATGCAAACAAAAAACTGATTAGTCATCACAAAGTCTAAAACCGAAAGTAAACCTAGGTCTTATCCTAAGCCCAACACACTGGTCTCTAACATCTTAAGGCATGATATTAAAAAGATACCAGATCCTGAAAGCATGTCTCTTCGTCCGCATCTAAACGCTCCCGAAACTTTGAAAACTACTCAAACATCACTGACGTGCAATGAGTAGGACGATCAACAAAAAAGGGTGAGGAGTGAGATGACAACTCGAATCCTTCCCACCACAATCAACGAAAACCCAAACATTATTTTTAAATCAAAAGCATGATTAGAAAGCATGATTTATTCAAAAACGATAAGCAGTCGGGATTAGAAGCCAGGCACGGCCAGTCTCGCCACACACAACCACACAATACAAAGGGGCACTTCCCCAATAAGTCAGATAACCCTAGGATAAGTCGCTAGGGTCAAAGAACCGGCCATCAACCTCTCGATCGAGTAATTGTTCACATCCAGGGGCGCCGTTGGCATGATTCACTTCACCCGTCTTGTCAGGAGCTCCCGCCTCGACTTCCACCATGTCGGGAGAAACAGGAATCGGATCCCATTTCTCCCAAATCCTCTCCTTGATTTGAGGAATCGAAAAAATCTCTATTAGTATAGTTCATACGCCCAGTCTGCCTCGCGTACTCGACTTCAAATGAATAGTTAGGGTACTTGTGTAAGGTACAGTCCACCCACGGCACCGCGACACTCGTGATAATCAACAAGAGCCATATAACTCCGACTTAGTTCCCAGAACTCGCTCGAGAACTTGTCGCACGACTCCTCAGCACTTCGGCCATTTCTCTCTTTCCTCGCCGTAGGCTTGGGAACCACTGTCGCAACCGAGTCTCTTTCGCGACAACATGAACTCCCCAGCTCATCTTTCAGACGAGCAACCTCCTTGTCAAGCCATCTTGGTCCCTGAATTAAGCCAGGCGAGCCTCCTGGTTGCTCGCATCAAGATCTTGCGTTCATCATGAGGAGACCCTACAAAAACTCTCGAACTCAAGAAAGGGTCGGCCTTACCAAAAATAAAAAAATATATATATATTTAAGGACCGAGACTTACCCCGTTAACCATCCTCAAGGCCTTGGTAAACTCCAGCACCTCGCTGGACCCTCCCCGGACAGCGAGGAAAAGTTTGAAGTCATATGGTTTGTCAAAATTAATCCGTTCACCGCCATTTCCAACCACCTGAGTGTTTGAGATAGTCTATAAGTACGTTTTCATGAGAACATGACTCGAAAACCACTCATCATCGATGATAACGTGTTTCTCTTTGTATACCACAGCGTTTCCTGACTCCCCCGAGCTTCGTACGGAATGAACCCGTCCATGCTCGATTATGTCCTCCTCTACCGTTAAATCTGGTTAAAACCGAGAACAGGTGCAGAAGCCACGACGCGACGAACCGGATTTGGAGTAAACGTTGCCCAAAATAATGGATCACCCCAAAGAAGATCCCTTGTGGTTCGCAAGCCTTCCAGAGACATAGGGAGAGAGTTTTGTAAATCCTCACGAGCCCATGAATTTTTGGTCGAGAAAATTTCCGCTCGACCAGTTCGAAGTTGGTCGACCAGATTTAAAAATAAAATCGACCCGATGAACCTAATGTCTCAATGGGACTCTCATCGGTCGAAAGGACTTCCCTTGCACTACAAGAAAAGAAGGAATTACTGACGGACATTCTGACCGATTATTTTTTGTGAAAATCTCAAATGGATTCCTGACGGAATTTGTGTTGGTCGGAACTTTTTGACGGCAGAAAATCGGTTGGAAACCGGTCAGAATTTTCTGACGGTTTTCCAACGGTCAAAATTGGTGAATTAGTTCCGTCAAAAATCCGTTGGAAATTTCTGACGGAAAACCAACCGTCCGAAAATCTAACCGATTTCTGACGGATTATGCTTTCCGTTGGAAAACCGTCAGAAGTTTCCAACGGCTTTCTGACGACCCTAAGACTGAATTTGTGTTGTTGGTAACCCGTAAGAAATTTCCAATGGATTTATGACCGATTTTTAAAAACTTAGCTGTTACAGATCTGTTGTAAAATCGCGTCAGATATCTGTCACAAATTCCGTCAGAAATGTTTTTATATATGTCGAAGCCTGAACTTTCTCCTTTGTTACAGGAGCATACTCCAACACTCATTAACTTAATAAAATTTCATGTCTTCCTCAAATCCAAAATGATGATTTCAGGTCTTGATGGATCAAAATCATCAAGATCCATCAACTGGTCTCTTACAAGAAGAATTTGACAAGGTCTTCAACAATTCATGTCATTTGCTTCAACCAAGAGAGAACAATAACAAACGGGCAAGATGTATTGTCCATGTTTCAATTTTGTAAGAATCGTAGATTTGTACTGTCAATGGTGTATGGAAGCACTTATATAGTAGAGGATTTATGCCGGGTTATAAAGTTTGGTATTCGCTATGGTGAAACTGATTTAATGGTGAATTTTGGTAGTACTAGTCAACAAAATAATTTGGATGGAGTAGGAGAACAAGAAAAAGGTTTAGATGGAACATATAGGTATTGTTCAAATGGTTGAAGATAGACATATAGTTGAGGAACCAAACTTTGAAGCGGATTAAATTTTATGATATGTTAGATGCAGGAAGAAGTCCGTTATATAATGGTTGTAGAGATGCATTTCGCCTCTATCTTCTGCAACAAGGATGATGTCTATTAAAACGGATTATAATTTAAGCGAAGACTGTGTTGATGCGATAGCTGATTTTGTGAAAGAAATATTGCTGAAGATAATCTTTCACCAGCTACATATTATGAGATACAAAATTGGTTTCTAGGTTGGGTTTGCCCTATCAAATGATAGATGTTTGCATCGACAATTGTATGCTATACTGGAGAAGGGATGTTGATCGTACTAATTGTTGATTTTGTCGCAAACCACGATTTAGGGAAACAAGTGGAAAGAGTAAAAATCCCGTATAAGAGAATGTGGGTACTTGCCAATAACAGATCGTCTGAAGAGGTTATACCAATCTGAACATACATCATAGGGTATTAGATGGCCGGTGAACACATAACTGAAGGAGAAATTGCTCATCCATCAGATGCAAAAGCATGGAAACATTTTCAATTAATGTATCTTGGGTTAAGTACTGATGGTTTCAACCCATTTGGAAGTCATGGGAGACAATATTCTCTTTGGCCGGTTATTATAACGCCATATAATTTGCATCCATCTTTGTGCATGAAACGAGAGTTTCTCTTTCTCTCTATTCTGGTTCCTGGCCCAGAGCATCCAAAAGATCCCTTGATGTATTTTTGCAGCCATTGATTCTTGAGTTGCGAATGTTATGGAACAGTGACTGAAAGTGTATGATATATCTTGTAGGCAAAATTTTATGATGCGTGCAGTGCTTATGTGGACCATAAGCGACTTTCCCGCCTACGGGATGCTATCAGGATGGACAACACATGGAAGATTAGCGTGTCCCTACTGTCAAGATAACACAGACGCATTTCAACAGAAGAATGGAAGGAAGACATGTTGGTTTGATTGTCATCGACTATATCTACCGACTGATCATCCATATCGAAAAAGCACCACATTGTTTACTAAGAACAAAAAGGTGTTTGATGGTCCGCCAGTGGAAATAGATGGAAATTGTATCCTTACTCAGCTTAGATATTTTGGTGTGGAGGCAACAATAAATGTGGTGGAAATGGGCATGATCAAGTTTATGATATGAGGAACATCACAACTGGCATAAGAAAAATATCTTTTAGAATTTGCCCTATTGGAAGGATCATCTACTGATGCATAATTTAGATCTGATGCACATTGAGAAGAATATTTTGACAACATCATTAATACCATTCTCAATGTGAAAGGGAAGACAAAATATAACCTGAAATCTAGATTAGACTTGGCAAATATTTGTGCCTGTAATTCTCTCCACATGGATGGGAGAGGAAATATGCCAATGCCTATTTATCAGTTAGATGCAGCTTCAAAGCAAGAGTTCTTTGAGTGGATTATTCATAGCGTCGAATTCCCAGATGGATATGCGTCTAATCTAAGGAATTGTGTTGATAGCCGAGAAGGAAAATTTTCTGGTTTGAAAAGTCACGATTGTCATGTCATGATGGAGCGACTTCTCCCGTTTTGCTTTGCTGGCCTTCTTCCACAAAAAGTACATCAAGCAATAGCTGGTACGTTTAGTTTACTTTAAATTTGTACTTATACATTTTATTATTTTCATATATGAAATACTTTACTTTTTGTTACACGTATAGGAGCTTTCTTTCGAGATTTTGTGCTCGAGATCATGACATCAGATGGAATCAGAAACTTGGAAGATAAGATTCCGATAATCATATGCACTCTATAGAAGATTTTTCCACCATCTTTTTTTGATGTTATGGAGAATCTTCCAATCCATCTTGCTCGAAGCAGCACTTGGAGGCCCTGTGTAATATCGGTGGATGTATGTGTTTGAGTGTATATGATGACTTGAAGTAGAAAGTTGAAAAATTTAAGCCGAGTTGAGGGCTCTATTCTTGCACAAAGCATCAATGAGGAAACATCACAGTTTGCTTCTTACTACTTCTCCCCAGAAGTGCAGACTAAAAGTCGAAACCTTCAAGACATGATGATGGAGGCCAAAGAGCAGTTTTCCTGTCGATTTTCCTAACATTTTTTCGCAAATTGGTCAATTATGTGGAAAAGGAAAAAGCCGAAGACTCACAGAGCAGGAACAATTGCATCTACATAAGTACATTTTAGCAAACTGTGAGGAGGTGATGAAATATGAAAGGTAGTTGGTTTATCATAATTAAAACATATTTTCTATATAAATTTGTAACTAATCATGAAATAATTACCAGGATTTACATGGACTAAATAAGGGGATGCATATCCTTATTACACTGAAGACAACTTTCTGAACTTAAGGAAAATCAATTCATAATTGACTTAAATTATATGTAAGTGTTATAACTTTCTTGTCAAATTACTTATGAACTTATCATGTTTTGTATGTATGAACCATTTCTTAATAAATTTAATTATTACACAGGTAAAATATCTCTTATCTAAGCGAGTGCAAATTGAGCCATGGCTTGAGGAGTTGGCGCTGGGTCCCCAAATTTGTTGCTGTGTTGTATCCAATGTATTGCAGGGGGATATGCTTTATGATTTTCCGCGACAACAATACACAATCAACTGTAAATGATGGGATATCGCTAGATCCGGCGAAGTAATTTACTATGGTATTTGCATGAGATGTTGGAGATTCAATTCCCAGGGATCATTAATTTGAGGGTGTGTGCTTTCTCTGCTGATTGGTACAACTCGACTGTGGGATATGGTGTCCGAGTGACAAATTTGGGAGTAACATCAATTCATTCTAGAAGAAGACTTCCAAACTATGATCCGTTCGTTCTAGCTTCCCAAGCAGATCAAGTAACTTACATTCGTTATCTCGGGTGAGGAATAAACAAGACCCGTGGATCACTGTGACAAGTAACTTACATTCGTTACCCTCCGTCTCTCGCCGTTGAGTCTGTGTCGACGATCTCCTCTGTCTCTCTCTGGTCAAGGCTATTTGACGCTCCTGTCGAGGACTGTGCCAACGATCCCCTCTGTCTCTCTCTGGTGGGAGCGTGTGTCGACGCTCTGGACGAAACTGTGTCCTCCCATCTCTCGTTCTCTCTTTGCTCTCAATCTATGTAAGTTCTCTTCTTCTTTTTTAAGTTTTGCGTTTTTAATTCTTTCCTTCTCATTGTTGTGGTTTAATCTCTAAGATCTATAGATTTAGTTGGGTCGACGACGGTATTTTCCCCACCGAGAACCTATCATATAGCATCAGTTCCCCACCAAACTATGACCCTAGTGTCAGATTTCCATGATTTGAAGCTATAAAACTTATTTCTCCACAATTAATAATTTCGAATGTATTTCTCCCCAAATCGATATTTCGAAACTTAATTACCCATAGACCATGGTTTTGATTGGTTTATCTAACCAAATAATTTAAACCGGCCTAAACCAATCCCAAATTCATTTTAAACAACTTTTATTTAAGAATATTGTTTTTCTTTTTGTTGAAATTTTAAAATACAGATTTGTTTAATTTCAAGTAAGTTTTAGGGTTTATATTTTTGTGTTTTCTGAAATTTAAAAGAAAAAAATTACATCAAGATTGTCATTTTTATAAAGTTTAATTAAAATCACAATGAACAAATAAGCTTGTTAAATTGTAATTTTTAGTTTGAAATGGAAATAAAAAAAATCAATTATTTGATAAGAAGTATATGTCAAAATTCAAAAAAAACATAGATTTTACATATATTATTATCAAAATTTATTTTTTGCTTTCAAATACAAAAAAAATACAATAATTTAATAGTTTATTTGTTCACTGTGATTATTAAATTTGTAACATAAAATCTTGATGTAATTTTTATTTTAATTTTAAATACAAAAAGAAATTAGAAAGCTTTTTTGAATTTTAAAAATCTATGTTTTGAAATTCAACAAGAAGACGAAACAATAATCTTTAATAAAAATTGCTTTAAAATGAGTTTTGGTTTGGTTTAGCCGTTTAAACTATTTGGTTAATAATAATCCAATTAAAACATGTCTATGGAATTAAGTTTCGAAGTATCGTTCAGGAGAAATACATTCAAAATGTTAATTCGTGGAGAAATAAATTTAAAACTTTCAAGCCGTTAGATTTGACACTAGGTCATAGTTTGATGGAGATCTGATGCTATATGATAGTTCTCGTGGGGAATAGCTCGTCGACCCGATTTAGTTCATGTCTTGAAGATTGTCCCAAGAGTTTTTTTTTGTTGGTCAAATTGTTACTGTCACAGAATTTGCTCGATGCTTTACCTTAGATCACTGAATTACTTTTAATAATTATTTTTTGCCCACAGATGAATATGAAACGAAAGCTTTGACGAATATGGATTTAACTTTTCTTATTTTGTTTATATCTGTCTCTGTTTTACTTTAACGGATGATGCTAAATCTATTTTTGTTTTCAAAAATTTAAGAAAACTTTTTAATATATATGCTATATAATAAAAACGTTTTTAATGTAATTTATATGTTCATATATAAATAACTAATAACTTTTTCATGTTTTATGTCCTGAATTAGTTGTTCTTTATGTTTTCTATGTTCTAAAGTTGTTGTTAATTTTGTTTCTAAGTCTTATGCGGATTTTCTCTCCGCTTCTTCTCCTTCAGCGACATCACTTGTGTTGGGTTCCTCGTCTGGCAAAAAGAACAAGTGTCCCCCACCACAGCCAGCAACTCCAGCATAGATCATCGATGATGTGTTACTCAACGAGTTGTTGTTAGCAACAGGGAGAGAGCATATTCCGAAGATGAGCCCAAATGAAGAACCAAATACTAGTTGTTAAAGTTGTTACAATTATCATTTATATTATCTTTCATTTCCTTTTACAGTTTATTAATATTTTGATTTTTGTTGTAGGTTTAGAAACAAAAACCGAAACGCGATTTACAAGTCCATTTTTAAATGCCTTTCACCCCTCCTTGATTTACCATATCCAACTTATGCTCATGTTACCACCTGAAGTAAGAGAATGTGGATTCGTTCATTTGCGGTAAGATGTTATTTTCTCATTAATATTGAAATAAAGAGGATATTACTCAATTGCTTATCAACATGTTGGTTGGGTTGGTCTATTGCATCAGATGGAATTGGGACCCGGCTAATACTAGTTAGGTGCGGACAGCCTTTAATATGCAGGCTAAACTTAATACAAGAGTAACATGACTTAGTGGAAAAAAAGTGGAAGTTGAAGAAGGATAAGCCCTCAGGTTTGAATGAGGATGTGTGGGTTGGATTAAAAGTTTATTGGCAATTAGAGTCGACTGCATCCATCGCCAGAAACCAATTCTCCGAATAGGCGAAGCTAGCGTGGTGGAAAAGGCGTGTCCACACATAATTGTGGTGCGAAGACAAGAGAGCAACATGAGATGGAAATGTCATGCTTTATTATGTTACTCTTAATTTATACATAAACATTGAACTTGATTAGGCTTAACATTTCATTATATAATTTGTGTTTTATGTTAGAATGCTGAAATGGGTGGTGTGCCACCAAATTGGTTGGATTTGATGAGGAAGATGCACACTAATGTGACAACTAGTGAGGTGCAAGATCCTGTTGCAAGGAGTTGTTGGAGACATTGAATAAGCTGAAAGAGGATAAAGAAGCACCACTCCAGCAGTCTCAGGTATGTGCCATTGAAAGATCTACATCTTCAAACATGTTGTCCCGAGAAGAAATCAACCAAATGGTTCTCGAGGTAGTCGCTCTATCCTTTCTATATTATTTGTGGAGTAATGTAATTGGTTCTTTGCTTTCTCTACATTATATTTTTTGTATTACTAATTTTTTCATTTATATTTGTAGAGTGTTCCGGTTAAGAAAGGTTCGTCGCTATGGATTAGGTCCTCACTCGGATGGAATTTCATCGAGTCAACCAACCTTTTTTCCCCCAGGGTATCGTTCAGGAGATGGAGCAGCTGAAGACAGAGTTCGTTGAAGAGCGGACAAAATGCCGGGCTATGGAGGAACAACTTCGCTGCGTCACTAATTTCATATCTCGGGTTTACCCGAGCAGTTCTCAGCTTCTCAGTTCGATTCCCAGCCCGACCAGTGAACTTTTTTTCAATTACTATGTTCTAAATGTTTTCTTTCTAATAACTTAAGTATTTTAATTATATAGTCTTTTATGTTTAATTATGATAATGTGTAATATTAATTAAGATTTCTATTTTAATTTATAATTTTATCATTAGTTTTACCTTTTAAAATTATTAAATTTGACAATTTTTATTATTTAAATATATTTATATTTGTAAAAATTATATTTCTGTCCGACGGAACCGGCAGATTTTTTTGATGGAAAATTCATCATTAATTTTTGACAAACAAATGCCGTCAAAATGTTTTGACGAGTCCTTCCGTAAAATTTTTTTGATGAGGTCATCCGTCAGAAATTTCTGACTGCAGGTTCGGTCAAAATATTTTGACGGGTAAACTCGTCAGAAAATTCTGACCACTTTGGTCGGTCAAAAAGTTTGACGGATGGCTCCGTAAGATATTTTTGACGGTCTCTTCTAGCGTTTGATTCCGTCGGAAACTTCCAACCGACATAATTCCGTCAGAAAACGGTTGGAAAGTTCTAACGGTTTCCGATGGTATGAATATTTCAGACGGAATAGAATTTACGGTCTATTTCTGTCGAAAACCCGTCCTTTAGAACATCTTTTACTGACCATTTCTAACGGATCATGGCCGTTGGAAATTTCTCTTTTCTTGCTAGTGTTGTATAGTTCTAGTCGTTGCTATACACAGTGTCAATTATGTGGTTGAATTTATTAAGCTGAACGAGATTTCCGAGAGCAAGATGTGAGCGAAGCGACAAGAAATATTTCGGTTCGAATTTTTTTCAGAATTAGTCGAGCAGCTTCTAAATAATTCTGACCCGAACATGTACTTCACTTCTCAGCTGCTTTATCAACAGTCACATGCAATGCACATCCTGATGCTTCATCGTGTAGTAAATGGCACATGATTGTCACAAGCTGCATGTCAGCTTTCTGTATGGGAGGGAAAGGGTCAAGCCAGCTTGGCTGCTGGAAATCTGAATTAGCTCACTACATGTAGCTAACGGTTTGATATTTGTGTAAATAAGAAAACCCTCAGAATGAAGCAACTATTGACTATCCTATAAAACACCTGCTTATCTCCTTCTAGTCGTCCATAACCTGCAATAAAAACCAGAGGAAAATCAGTGACCATTTGAGAGAAAAATCAGAGAAAACTGCTATGAAAAAAATTAAATACAAGAGCATGGACGGCCTTTTCCAACCTTCTTATACCTGGAATCAGTGACTGTGGTGAGTGGAATAATTATTAGATGGTCCAGAAGATTCCATGAGACACTTCACAGCTTATCAATCTCAAGTATTGAACCCGGTAAGACCTTAAATCAGTTTGTTCGGATCAGTTTATTCAGATCAGTTTTAGGGAAGCTTCATGTCTGGAGTTAAACCTTAGGCCATGCTATGTTCTGTCTGAGTTTTGAAACGAACCTTACCTCTCTATTTTTTTTTCAGCTGTGTGTATTGACCTTGAAAAAGGCATCCGCCACGAGACCATCTACACCGTTGGTTAATTTCAGTAAGCTTCAAGTCTCTTGTTTCAATTCAGTTTGATTAAAACCGTTTTTCTGTGTGTTAGTTAA
>CAJHQP010006161.1:0-40207 GCA_905132765.1 Moricandia arvensis | reverse complement strand
ATTTAGTTCTTCTTGTAACAGCGACTACGACTGGGCTCTGATCCCCGCCTGTAGGGTGCATAGGCAACTCTCACGAAGATCAGCTATTCATATTAAAAAAATCTATATTTTCCAAATAATCGTAAAACAACCAAAAAAAGTGTTGCAGCTCTGCGCTCACACTTCCAGACTTTGGCAACCGAAATGACGAGATATGTTTTCTAGTGCTGCAGCTCTGCGCTCACTACTTATACATTTCCGCAAAGAGATTGAGGATACATTTGAAAAAATATAAGTGTTGTGTAGCTCACGCGCCCACATCTTGAAGACTCTGCAAAGAATGGATACCTGACGAGATCGCTTCCGATCTCGTGTTGCATCGCTCGTGCTCACACTTATACATCGCGAGAGATAGGATACATTCCAAACAGTGTTGGCACTGGTCTCGCGCACATCACACTGAAGACTTTGACAAGACGAATACGAGATTCGTTCTCGTAGTGGTTGCAGCTCCGCGCTCACACTTATACATTTCGACACAGAAGCAGATACACATATCATCTCAAAAAGTGGTGCGAGCTCGCGGCTCACATTGAAGATTTTGCAATGAAATTTTGTCGTGACTTCAGGACGCGATCGTCTTGGAGGAGCGACTTCATATCGAGGCGCTTCCTCGGTGTGCGGCTGTAACATTTTCAGAAACGAATCACCTTATCACAAGAATCATCTCATATACATAATTACACATCTGCGAACCACCACCAGATCTGACAACTCTCGTCCACCGTCGTTTATCATGATCGTGATATTCTGGCAGGATCAGCGACAGTCGCAGGAGTACGCACCAAAGGAGCAGCTAAGGAAGGAGCGCGAGGAGGCAACAAAGGAGATGCCAGCACTCGCTCCTTCCACATAACCAGCCGCAGCCAGCACAACGGCGAGAGGTCAAGTAGTTAGCAAACGGAGCTTCGAATTTTCCCCATCCTTGAGCGAGAAGCCGAACGTAGTACACGTATACAACAAAAAAACACGTCACCATTTATGCTTATTTTTATTTATAACAGGGGGGAGAGGATTAAGCGTACAAAGTAATACTGAATCATGCGCGAAAAACGCTACGATGAACCCGCTGCTAGTACAGCGACCACCCTTGCACCCCAACACTCTGCATCTTCTTCAAATCTCTCTTAAATTCTGGCAAAGAGGGGCCAGCATCAATCCTCTGTCTAACTGCAAGAAGCAAAAACAAGTAACCTACAAAAAACTACAAACTACCAACCTATAAGATTCCAACGCATTTTACCAACGCCACCTCGATCTAGCCACTAGGATACCAACTTGGGAGAACACGAACCATAAAGAACCCTTTACTCCAATCGTTAACTTGTCCTTGTATTTTCCTCACAATCACTTAGACCACCCTTCTCATGCTCACAGCTGATAAAAGTTCCAACGTCCTACTATTTTTGAAGATCTCACCATTTCTTCAGTACATTCCTAAGACTCATCTCCACATCACGTGCTCCGCGCTAGAACAAGAGCTCCGACCATTTTCAAAATCAAAACAGGACAGCAACTGGTAGATGGCTATAGCTGGCGCTCCTACATAGTACGCATCAACAACAGTATCGGAGAGAGAAACCACAGATGGTACATCAATAAACCAGACTCGATACACACATATCCATCCAGAGGAGTTGTCCATGGACGCTCCGACTGTATCGGAAAGACGCATCTCCGGAACTCCATCACGACAACAATGAGCCACAATCCAACTAAGAGTCTCCTGACTTACCCAAGAGGAGAGAAACGCGGATGCCTAGGAAGTATCAACTCGCACCTCTTGCTTTGCATGACCAGTAGAAGAGCCACCCGATTACCGCCTCTGCAACGCTCTCTCAGCACCGATAGACTCTTTCCACGACCATACGTTGACTCAAGTGTGTCAGACTGCAACACAAAAACCAGCTCCTTGACGAAATAATCATAATTATCTCTACGATAAAAACGTCGTCATCTCCATGAATAAGAACATCATCCATCTTAGTCGGCCTCGCATTTCCGCCGCCCTCCACACCTCAACATCTCCACCAGCCGCACTTCCCCACCATTGACACAACCGCGGCATATTCACTCGAGTAACATCAACAATCTCGTCTACCACGGTGGCAGCAACATCATTCATCTAATCATCCAAGGTGACAACATCAATTTCTTCCTCGGATATGGCATCAAATTCATGCTCTAGTGAAGAATTTCCACCATCACCTGACGATGAGTTTCAAACCTTCGCTAGAAGAACCAGGCGACGATGACGAGTCTCTTCGCGGTCGAGTCTTCAAGTGTGGAAACCTTCGTTATACACTTTACAGTCAACGCTTGAAACTTCGTCTCACCATCTGAGGAAAACATCTAGCCTCATTCCACAGATTCGCGTTCATGATCGACAAAGTCGGCCTCCAACATAGCGACCTCAGCTACCACCGTCGACCACAACGATACAGTCTCGACGATCAACGGCACAAATCGCACCGATCGCCCCATCTCCATAAACCAACGAACCCGATCTCCCCCAGATCGGACAAGGGCATATAGCAGGTCGCATGGTCACGATCACACCTCTCCACTTCAAACAAGGACGCACATCATCCCTCCATTCGTAGGCGAGGTCGCTGGCATTGGTATGTCACCCATCCTCCTGTCGTAAACCAGGATCGGTGACTGCCAGAGCCACCACGAGATCTCCCTGCGACGAGCTCGTATTAGCGAGCACAAGCTCCCCCACGGCGCTGCTGTCTCGCCTACCACGTCTTCATAAACGAACATCCTATCCGCGATCTCCTTGCCGCGAGCTCGAACCGACCCAACTCAACCTCATCCCCGCGACAAGGAGCACCCTCGCGGCGACCACCAACTCAACTCCATCCCCGCAACCTTCGCGACCAGGAGCACCCTCGCCGGCGACCACCAACTCAACTCCATCCCCGCAACCTTCACGACCAGGAGCCCCCTCGCCCGTGACCGCCAAATCAACCCCATCTCCGTGACCTTCGCGACCAAGCCTTCCCGCCGGAGCACCCTCGCCCGCAGTCGCCGACTCGGCTCCACCTCCGCGACCAGAGCCTCTAAGCCGACCAGACCATCCCGAAACATCATCACCCGCGGTCGCAGCCTCTTCTCCATCTCCACGACCAAAATCCGGCGATCTCCCTCTCCATCCCATCTCATCCATTTTTCTCCTCCACACAACTACCACAACCTTATCCTATCCTTTCACCACTTTTTTAAATATATATATATATATATATATATATAAGACCAAAATGAGAGAGAAAGAAGAGAGAGGAATATCTTTGCTTTCTTATGTGGAGACAGGAGACTAAACTCATATCATCAAGACATTTATATAGAGAAATAAAACAGAACAGATTATTTCTTTTTGACCCGGTCTGACTTTATCTCAAAAATACATAAATTCACCAGAGTTTGACATTTAGCGAACTGTGGGGAACAATTGTTTGAGATGGGCCTAGCACATAAGCTATTAAATGCTAGCCCAAAATTCAGGCCCGACCCTTTAACCAAATGATGACTCTGATAAAAGACAAGATTGTACTTTCGCTATAAAAGTAGGTGTCATAATCATTTGATGGAGCACCAGAAAATTCCAAGACGACCTCTCCATTCCAGACGAGTTCGCCTTCGACTACTAGAGAACTACCACCAGAAGTCTGAAACGACTTCTTGCTATTTAGGATGAGCTCGTTCCGATGACAAGAAAATTTGTAGAGGGAATTCATTTAGACGATTTTGTTTAAACGATCTCTTAAGTTCTTATAATCTCCGAGCTTGTTCATTCTTGACTATCAATACGAAATTCTCCGATCCTTTTATCTTTATTACCACATTACATTATCGACCCGAATATAGATTCAATATGCAATGGACTTGTGTCCAAATATATGTCCAATTTCGTGTGCTATCTTTGTTTGCATTCGTTTGTCGGTAACCTTTACCTTTTATCCCAATTATGGATGATTTAGTATAATTTAGGTTAAGATACGTAATTTTATTCTACACACTACTGGTAGATCCAACCAATAATCAGAGCATTGGCCATGTCTATTATTTAGCATCGTTGGAGCTGTTGACGGTTGTTTGAGTAATCCATGGACGTATCCAAGTTTCTATATGGTGTAAAGTCAATTTATCATCAATTTGGAACCACTGTAGCAAAATCAAGGTTTGATCTTGACCCTTGCTGTCGGATGGATGCATACAGCATATAGGAGGAGATAAATGATTACAAAATATTTTGTATAATTGTTCCACAAATACATAAGAAATGTTTTTAGTTCTACTTTTTAATCTTTCTGTGGGATTCTATAGACATTATTTACCATCACAATCATTCTAATAAAAAATAATGACATGGCTAATCAAAAAGATAACATTGATATTACGTAATTATGACATGGCTTAAATTTAAATGATACATATTTCAATTATTGAAGTTAAATGTGCGGTAATAATTGTATTAATAATATTATTAACTATAAGCTGATAAACCTAAATGATATGATTGTAAAGGTGAAATCTTTTCACATAAATTAGAATACAAAAAATGTGTTAATATTTATATTTTATTATTCACATTAATATGGAAATAAACTTAAAATACGACTTGGTAATACAAAATAATCATGATTCAAAAACTATAAAAAATATTAAAAGTTCAAATTAAAACTTATAATTATAAAAGATCCCTAAAATTATTTGGGAAGTTATTTTTAAGTTTTTCTTATGTGTCATCATTATATTAATTTTGAAAAAAAATGACATGTCTTATTTAAAATGATGACATTTTTAAATTCTTATTATAACATGTCAAATTTTATCTACGAGTTTTACAACTTTTATGATTTTAAAATATAAAAAGAACATATATGTATTACCGTTAATGAAAACTTTAAACTAATAACATAATTATAAATGTATAAATATTTAGTAACAATTATAATAGACATTCTAAAATTTGGACTTATAAACATGTCTACTCGTTGAAGAGGCCACTTTAGCATTTTATATGTATTGTTAAATTATGGGAAAAATTGCATTTCTACCACCAGTTGATATCATTTTGCAAATTTACTTTTAATGAATTACAATTTGCAAAAATACCTTAATTTTTTGATGAAAATAGACTTAAATTAATTTTCTAAATATTTATAAAAAAATTGACAACTCAACTTCACCCCTTTAACACTAAACCATAAACAATAATCACTAAAATATAAATGCAAATCTTAATATATTTTGATAATGTGTATTTTGCAAAGTGGTATTTAACTTATGTTATTCTTGGCAATTTTTTTAAATTATATGATTTGTTCATAAACCGGTTGAATCCACACTAGTTTCCGTAGTTATGACAATGCATATTAGTGTATGGTCCTTAATTAACATAAACTAGATTATGATCAGCCCGACGACGCAAAATTTATTTAATTATTAAAAATATTTATAAATTAATTGAATATTTTTTAATTAACTGAATGTTATTTAGTGTAATAAAGATTTTAGTTGCAGAATATTTGTTTTGTGTAGCTTAATTAACATTATTATAATTATTTTTATGTAATTTATTTTACTAATAATTTGATTCATATTATAACCAGTTTAAATTTTAACATAAATAATTAGTGTTAAGCATTTATCATCAGATAATACATATTTTGAACTAATAATTTGATTCATATTATATTTATTGTTCAATGTAGTTAATTAAATGTGTCATCAGATAAATAATATAAGTATTAGATATTATTTCATTTAATTTTTAGTCATTATATTTTTGATAAATTTTAATTCTAAAATTTATTTTATGTCAATTTATTGCATTTTATTTATACAGAGTATTTAATTTAATATGAAAATTTATTTATGTTAATATGACTGTGATTTGTTTTATGAAATATAATTAAACAATCCATTAGTTTAGTTAATTGAAACTATTTTGTAGTATCGAACCATGGAAAATTAGTTATACTTATTTTCAATTTTTTCATAAATTATTTGAATATTTTAGTCAATTATTTGATTTATCATATAATTTGAAAGAAATTAATAAAAAATTATTAAAAATATGAGACCTAATATTTATATTTTTGTGTAACTTTTTATATTTTTGAACACCAGATTAATTATTGTGTTGTTTAGAAATATCAATAACAGTATAATATTGTTTCCATAATTATTTATAATAAATGAGTGTATTTAATTTAAATCTTAAAATAAAAAGGGTCAAAGTGAGAAGTTAGAATAAAGATGACTATAATGTTCGATTTACAAGGCTTTTGTTAAGCTTTATTTTTCAACAAAAACATATGAGACACACATCTCACATCTTTCATGGATTCTATGATTAAATAAGCAAAAATTATGTATACATGAGCGAAATATTATTCTATATACAACCAAAGTAAAATTATAAATTTTCTTAAGTTGGTGTTTATACAATAGTCATTACTTTATATCACATAGAATTAGCATATATAAATTTTTTAAACATACTCACATATATACTCTTCATAGACGTATATACATTCTTTCGTTATACGGTAGTTGGTAATTAACCACCCGATTAAGTAGTGTATATAATATCTTAGAACACATTAATACCCAATTAAAATACTTATAGGGAGATGTATTCGATCTAAAGTGTTGAGGTGAACTGATTTTAATGAGGTTTAGATGATTTCAATGAATTAAAGAGTTTAAATTTTTTTTTATTAAAACTACTCTAGATGTTAACCTAAAATTATGCGATTTAATTTTTTTTTTAACTGAAAAACTTCATTTAAACATCTCTAAAATCACTTGGAAACTGTAAACTCTACAACTTAAAATTTTCAATAATAGTAGATTTCATCATATTTTAGAAAATGTCAAGTTCAATAATAATAGATTTTAAATTAGTTTTTAAAATTCATTTTTGAATAACATTGATTTATCATTTTAATATACAACACCTAAAAATCTCATGGGGAAATTTCATTTATAACTATAATATAACGTGACCAACTACATATTTTTCATTACCGCATTTAAATCAACTAATAGAGTACAAGAGGATCTTCAGTAATTATGTAATTCGTATTCTCAAAAGTGTACCGATCTCAGATTCTCGTATGTTCAGTCTTAACATATACTAGCCTTTGACCCGCGCGTCCGCTGCGAATGTTATTTTGTGAATGTCTGATATTTTAAGTAATTGTTTGATATAATTGTTATATATGACTTGAACTTAATTTCATAAATATGTTACCCGATTCGGAATCTTATCCTCTTCGAAAACGGATATTCATGGATCCATGATCCATAATTTTACGGATTCGATGTATCAACCGATAGCAAAATTTTAAGTCTAGATACTGAAAATCCAGATATTAAATATTTTTAAAATTTAATTATAGTTATCTATGTATATTATATTTTTTATATATAAATAACTAAAATTTTAATTTGATTAAATTTTAATGATTCTTAAACTTTTAAATAATAATTTTAATAGACTAAATAGATGGTTAATAGTTGTTTAATTTATTTTAATTAAAAACAAGGTTCAGATGTCTGCGTGTATTTGGATTGTGTAGTATGATATTCTAACCCCAAATATCCGAATCCGAATAACAATTTTACGAATCCGACAAATGCATATCCGAATCTGTATATCCTAAAATACCCTAAATATTTGATCCGTCCTAGACCTAATTTATATATGTATTATACGGTGATTAATTTTTTTTAATCTATAAATTACATTAGTTATTCTTATTAGATATATATCTTACAAATGATAATACATTGTATTTGTTTGTATATATAACCATTTATAATAAAATATTATTATGTATTTTAGTCATTAAATTTTTATGGAAAGTTACATGATTTTGTTATTGTAAATGAATAAGTTCAGATTATAATAAAAAATATTAACATTATTTCTTTTTATAGTTCAAATATAGTTGGTAGCTTGTATGAATAATAAAATAAAACTAATTTAATGTTGTATATATGTATTAATTTTGTTTATATTATAAATTTTTGAATATATATAGTCATTTTTTTATGAAATATTCAATTTTAATGATAAATATTGTTAATAAGCTTAGCCCATATTATTTTTCTTATTAAAAATTATGTTTGGATGCAGAGATAATATCAGTGGCATTCAATGGTAATTATTTAGAAAAATGTTAGGGTTAAGTACTAAATGTACTTCAATTTAATAGATTAGATGTTTGTAAACCCTCACTAATCTAAAAGATTAGCTCTTTTTGTCAATACTAACCGTATTCTTATTTAAAATCAAATAAGAGCATAAAACTTATACTAATTCTCTACCAATTAAAGTCTAACTATGTTATTTTATATTTGAATATACTTTCAAGAAATAAAAATCCATACAATTTACATCGATAATACATAGTTTATAGTCTATCTGATTTTCTGAAGATAGAAATTACAACCGGAACTCCAAGTAATTTATAAAGCTTGTAACAAATCCACTATTAAGAAAACTGTTTCTTTACGAAGGACTTTAACCGCTTGTAAGAAAAGAGAGGCAAGGAATCTTGGCAAGTCTTTCAGAAAGAATAACTACTTTTAAGACAAAGACTCAGAGTGCAAACTGGCATTCCAAATACAGTGCAAAGCTCTCACTTTTTGGTAAAACTATACATATCAAGCAACCTTCACAAATTCGAGAAAAGAAAAAGTGAAAGAGCGAGATCAAGTTTCAATATAAACGAGACTATCGAGCCATGATTAGTGATTCAATGGTACCCGGTTCATCCCGCAGTTTAGAGAACTTTGATATCTCCAGTTCTCTCTATAGGTTTGTGCATGGGGGGTAATGTTAGGGCTATTGCGGTTTCAATAATCGCCATGGTTTATGCTGCTATTACACGCAAAACGTTTCGAATCCAGGCACTGGAGGGCAAGAGAAACCAATAACGAAAGAAGTACTGAAGCCGCTAGACATGGAACCAAAGATTGTTGTCATAATGGCGCGTAATGAGAATCCTACCTTCTTTGCCAAGCCAAGCAAGATCAATGCATGATCACCACAGATCGCTAGAGTAGTGTTTTGATTTTTTTCTTCTTTTGCTCCTTAATTGTTTTTATTTGAAATTTGTTAAACTCTTTACAATAAAATGAATTTGTTTATTTCCATATATAATTATTAGTCTGGATAATATTTGTGTTTATTACCTACCTATTATACCAAAACTAGGGCTGACAAAATTATCTGTTAAATTTTATATGATCCATTATTTGTTTTGATTCTATTCGAAGATCCGGACATCCATAAGCCTTGAAGCAAAGCAACTAGCAAAATGTGAATATCCGTAAAAAAAAGAAGCAGATAACAAATATTATTTTTTGAAAGTGGATATCCAATATGACCGATATTTATAGATAATGCAAATTAATGTATATACAACCACTATATCTATACATAGTTTATGATATAATTTGATTAAATTTTTATTTTAAGTTTTTTCATTTTTTTGGTTTGGGTTATTGGCATATCCAGTTTAATTTTTATGTTGAGTCAAATGTAACATATGAAATTTTTTAATTAGGCTTGTTAATATTGATTTCTTTTGTTTTACTTTAAAATTTCTGTAAAAGATGTTAGTTTGTTAGTATGATATTATTATTTTTATTTTAAATTATATGATGAAGGTTTTTTTATTTAATTTAATGTTATATATATATTATTTTATTTTTAATATAATTAAAGAATCGAATCAAATATCCAAAATTTTCTGGATGGAAGTGAATCACATATATAGATATTCGTTTGGGATTGACGGATCACAAATACTGCAAATTTCTGATATGCACTCGTACCCAAACTACCAAAATAAACCCGTTGAGAAGTCTTTCGTGAAGATAATTGTCATGTTTTTAAAACTATTTCAAGGCGGCATAATCATTGACCTTATCATACTTCCTTTTTTTTCAAACTACATGATTACCTGCGAATTCGCTGATATATGTATATATTTTTAGAAAATATATATATATATATATACAATGCCAATATAAAATAGAACATAGAAAATTAATTTTTAATTCAAATAGTTTGAAAATCTAAAAATTCAATATTATATATTTAGAATCATGAGTTAGTGATAGTTCAATAATACTAATCAAAGTCGCTAAAATATTTATTTTACCGAGTTGGATCAAAGGAATAACAATCTCACGATCAATGAAAAAAATTATTTTTAAACACTTTATAATTATCATATTATCGTATATACCACCTCATTTAATTTGATGCAAATGAATACCTAATTAAAAAATTCATAGATTTGATGCAAAAATAACTGTTGAGTGTTTATTATATTGATTCTATAAAACAATTTCTATCCATTATTTATAATTTATATTTTTTTTATCAAACATTATCACCCTTTCTATAATTTGACAATTAGTTACCATAAATTATATTGTAATATCATTTAGATTATAGGCAAATGATATTAATTGGTTCTTGACTAACTGTTATTTAGACATGATTAAATTAATTAATATTAAAATAAATTGACCAATTAAAGTTATAACACTTTTATTATTTTAATTTCATGTTTTTTATTTATGTCCCCCTTTTGTTTCTATCAAAAATAAACATTGTCAATTTTATTATAATCAAAGTTATATGAATTATATTAAAAGAGTATCAAATCTAGTGTTGTATTAATATAAGGTTCTGGTTTTCATTTTTCTATTATAATAAAGTTTTTCCTTGATTAATATTATTTTAAATTAACTTACCATATAATTTATGTTTTAAATATAAAATTACTTTAATCGTTTCTAAAGTGATAACTCAATTATAATATCACATTGTAAATGAAAATGATTGGATTTTTAATTATATATTTGATTGTTCAACATTAATTATATATTTGATTGAATAGAAATATTATTAGATTTAGATTAATAGTTTTATGCTGTCTATGATTTATTATATCCACTACTAATATTAATAGTCAATACTATAAAAACAGAAACAATTTTTATCTAAATTAATTAGTCAAGGTTGGGTCATTAAATTTACTAACTTTTATATTATTTTCATTTATGCCTAACCTAGTTATTATTTAAATATATACCCTAACCTAAAATTAAGGAACTAAATAACTAATCTATTGTTTTTAAGAAAATAATGAATTCAGTTTATATTAACACAAATTTTAGTTAACTAGAAATTATATTTTATTTATTAATATTATTTTTTTAAAATCCCTACTAATTCTTATAACTGTACTTTAATCCAAATTCAATAAACAGATTCTTCAAAACCCTCACCAAATACTAATAATGTAATTCTTATAGATGGAGTATTAAAAATTATATATATATATTATATATATTATATATATATATAATATATATATATTATATATAGTAATCTACTATTAATATTTAATGATATGATGAAACATGTATTATTGATATTTTTATGAATATAGTTTTATGGTTAATTCCACCAAACATGTAAAATTTTATCAAATACAAAATTAATTGAACAAAACATAAAACACACTTTAAGTTGGACTTAGGCGTTTAGGTACCCGTTGGGATATAGGTTGGGTATTGAATTTTAGTTCTAAATTATATCACATCCTAGATCTCATTCAAGTAAATTTGTAAGTAAGAATCATGTTGAATATAACACAACGGTCTTTGTTCAAATTTGTTATACATCCGAAATTTGTAAAGTAATCATACATCGTTTGACCAGTTATGCTGCGTTTAGATATATGTGAGTTAAATCCAAAATTTAAATGAAAAAAAATAAGAAAAAAAACTCATTTATATAGAATTAGATATTAAAGTACTTAATACTTTATTTTAGATATCATTTCAAAATAAATATAGAACTGAATATCTGAAGTACATAATTATGTTTCAAAAAATTATATTTGTATTAATTTGGAATTTTAAATCGGTTTTCAAAAAAATCGGGTTTTTGGGTTGTCCGTTGGGTTTCGAATAATAACACTTCAGGTTCGGATATGTTATTCACTCTATTAGATCATTCTGCTATTTCTTACATATTAGGCTGGATACAAGATCAGTTTTTTATGTTTGAGTTTGGTTCGAACTCTGGGGTTACGGATTTTATGAGGCTAATTTAAATAAGAGAAAATGTGATCATAAAAAGTTTTCACTGAAAAACTAATCCCGCGCTTTGAAAGGTCAAAATCTAGTAAATATATTTAAGATTGTTTATATAATTGTTTGTAGTGTCATTATGTATTTATATGATATTATAAATTTATATAATGTAATCTAAAATATTTAATTTATTTTATAAATAAATTATGTTAATTCATTTATATTTAAGATGCTTTTTGATAATATAATTAGATTTAGATAATTCTAGAATTAGTTTCCTTTTAAAAATCTTAATTAAATAAATGGAAAATTTAAATTTGGACAACTAATCAAATTAAAAAAAATTAATTCTAAGCTTCACGTATGAGTAACACCTAAGAAAAGTCACTTAGTGACTTCTCAATTAATATATAGTAGGATTTTTTATTTTTAAAATATAAAAATACTTTAATCATAAAGTGATAACTCATGTGGGAACCAAAATTTACACCATCGATTTCCGTAATCGGAGGAAATCCAGGAAACCCTAACTTCCCTTGAGGTCTGATTCTCTGCGAGAGCCAACTACAAGTGACCAGTAAATGTAAAAATATGGAAAAAAAAAACCTAATTTAGAAAACAATAGATCTTTATTTTAATTTGCGTATGAACGTTCCAGAGAAAAAAAGTATACAAGAAGCTTGTCTGGAAACGGGATTGCAAGGTAATCGTCAAACACAAGCTGTAAACGAGAATAAGTTTGCTAGCATTACCACCTATGTCGAGAAAAACCTATGTGACCGCAACTCGTTTAGCATTAGACGAAAAAGACAAAAACGGTTTCTTAAAGATTTCAGACAAGACCTTATGAAAGGCTGCCTACGTACACCTTTCGAGGGATCAAGCCGAACGTAGTTCAATTAAAAGATTGAAATAAGAGATCGAACTGCCTAGGCGAGTTCGTATAGTAATCGAATGACAATCATAGAACGGAATTTGTCGAGAAAAAAAGCCTAAGGCTTCTAAGTGCAGAGAGTTATAGAATCTAAGGAATCATATTTTGCACATCTCACCTTAGCATCCCTTATATAATCCTCTCTGTTTGCCCTTTCCTTCCATTTTTCTTGGGATCTTCATGATTATCCCTTGAAACTTCACATTTATCTTCGAACTTGACATTTATCTTCTTCCACAAATAATAGATAGACCGTCATAATATCCTTGGCCTCAATTTTATCTAAAATTGTAAGTGGGCTTTTAACTGCGTTTTAGACATTTTCAGATCATTTTTCGACTTAAATGTTTTTACGATTTCTTCGATAGAACACCTTTTGTACGACGTCGATTTTATAAAATATTTCAAATTACCTCGTATAGTCAAGGCAATATTGGTGTTAAGTTAACAGTTTCGTTTTATACAATCAATTTGAACTTATATGAGAAAACAAATCTTTGTGGTTTTATCGTAACGTTCCGACGGTAATTCCAATCGAGACAAAGAAAGAGAAAGTGTGGTCAAGGTTCGTAGGAGAGACTGTTCGGGACCGAGACGTGTGATACTGGACCCAACTCGCCTAATGGCGAGTTGGACGTGGTCCAATCCAACTTGTCATCAGGTGAGTTGGACGATGTTGGATGATGTTGGGATCAAAATCGGTCATGACGGAACCCAATGGCTAAAAATTCCTGAAAGAACATTTGAAAAAAAAAAGCGCGAGAAACCACAACTGGAACATTGTGCAAACTCGAAAAGGACTCCACAGTAAGTTATCGGAAAGGAAGATCGAGGAACGAAAAACAAAAACAACCGTGTCCAACACGCCCGACCGGAAAGTTGAACAGACCAAGCCTAAATCACCATCAGGCGAGTTGAAGCAGCTCACCCAACTCGCCAACATGCTAGTTGGGATTGCTCGACCCAATTCGCATGATGGCGAGTTGGACCAGCTTTTCCAACTCGCCATCAAGCGAGTTGGACAGCACAACCAACTCTCCATCAGGAAAGTTGGATCAGCACCATTCTTCTCGTCTCGATCGATACCTTTTCGAACCTCGATGACACAGTCTCTTGTTTCGTCTCAATTGGAGTTACCGTGAGAACATTACGATAAAAAACTGTAAAGACTTATTTTCTCGTATGAAATTAAATGTTTGTATTAAAACGACAACAAATGACTTAAAACCAGAGTTGTCTCAACTATACGAGTAATTTGAATTATTTATAAAACGCACTTCGTATCTAGGCTTTTCTATCTGAAAGATCGTAAAAACGTTCAAGTCGAAAAAACGGCCAAAAGGGGTCAAAGACGTGACTAAGGGCCAACTTACGGTTTAGATGGGATTGAGCCCAAGGATATTATGACGGTTTATCTAATGTTCGCAGGAGAAGATAAATGTCAGTCCGGTAGATAAATGTCAAGTTTCAAGGGATAATCTGGAAAGAGATAACCATCACTCATGGGCAGAACTGGAAAGAGGGAACCGCCTCAAGATGAGTATATAAGGAGGAACAACATCTTCGATGCCCTCACATCTCAAGAAATAATCGCCTATGGCTTCTCCTTAATCGCCTATGCCCCATCTTCTTTAATGAAACTTGAATATCCAATTTTACCCTTTTGTGTTTTTTGAAATTACTGTTATTTATTAAAACATCCAAAATTTGAAAATTTTGAATTTTAAAATTTCAAAATTTTCCAATATTCAAATTTTCAGATTTTTTAAAAATTTAAATTTTAATTATAGATGTACAGTTCATTGTAGTTTTAATTAGTTATACCGAGTTATGCTTCTTGAGTTAGTTATACTTAATTGTACTGAGGTTTTATCTGGTTATACAAAGTGTTATTAAGTATTACTAAGTGTAGTTATATCGAGTTCTATTAAGTTATATCGAGTTCTACTAAGTTATACTAGTTATACTATGTAATATTGAGTACTACTGAGTTAGTTATACCGAGTTGACTAAGTTCTACTGGTTATACTGTACACTACTAAGTACTATTGAGTTAGTTGTACTGAGTTTGAATGAGTTAATAATACCAAGTTATATTAAATCCAGATCTGAGGATGAAGAACAAGAACAGCCGTCAAATCAAAGCAACTCAAAATCTTCTTTATCATAACCCTAAATCGAAAAAGATCCAGAACAAGAAAAACTCTACAAAAGATAACTCATAATTCTCTTCAAAATTCCCAAATAGAAAATCATCAAAAAACCCTAGATCAAAGAAAAACCCATAACTCTTTATCAAATAAGGTTGAGCCATCGTCCTTTCGAAGCGCGAAAGGAAAGAAATCGTCATTGATCACCTTCGACGGTTGCTCATGTCGTTTCTACCATTTTCGGAGTTGATGGTGATGGTTTCCAATACCGGCAGAGTTTATCACCTTTAACCCGGGAAAAAAAAACCAAAGGAGTCAAGACAGAAAAAAAATTGAAGAAGGAGAATAAAGAGAGATAAAGAGGTAAAAGAATCGTAGAGAATAGAAAGAGAGTTAGTGAAGAAGAAGAAAATGGAAGAAGTTGCAGAGAGAAAGAAAGGAAAAGGAGGAAAAAAAGATAGAACATAAATGAAAACGGCTGTATATCATCAGACTTTCTATGGAGACATTAGGGTTAAGGGTACAAACGTAATTTATATTTTTTTTTCATAAAAATTAATTAATTTCGAAATTAATTATAGAGTAGAGGCATTGAAGATTCTCCCTTAAGATGTTGGGGTAAGGAAACTAATGTTTTATATAAGGAACACCAAGATAGAGAGTCAAGGGGGACGGAAATACACAACAAAAAACCTTAGCACTTAGAGCGATTTAGGAAATTTTATATTTTCTATTCTCGAGCTGCGACACAACTAGGTTAACAAAATTCTTAGGTGGTTAGAATTAAGGAATTCACCAACAGCTCTTGCGGCCGAGGCTTTACCTGTTGTAACGCTCGTTCACGGATTCAGAATAAGATCTTCTTTGGTCTCTCATTTATTCGATTATTTACTTTGTCAATTTTATTGTCTAATCGTTTGACGTTTGGTTTAGCAGAAATCCGAGACCTCTGGAAAGTTAGGGTTTCTTGGGCTTTCCTTATTTTGCGGAAATCGACAGTGTGAATTTTGGTTCTCACAGTTTTACGCTAGAAGGAGGGCAGGGGTATGGATCAATCTAACTCTCAGCCACAAACGCTCGATCAGGCATGTCAACTAGCGACAAGACCAACCGACAAACTCGCGACGATGGAGGCATTGGCGACGACGTCAACACTCCAGAAACTAATGTTACCGCGGTTAATGCTGATGCCAACACTGCGGCGTTCGAGAAGGTAAAAAGATGTTCTACGGTTTGAAAAGAAGTCAGAAGAACAGGAAAAACTCATGGGATCCCTCGCTAAACAGGTCATGCCTTAACATCGAGGACCCGAGTAGTTCGTCCTCGTGGAACCACTAGGGTTCGTGGGAGAAGACTCGATTTTGCAACTCCCATGTAAAGGTCTGGGCACTCGCGGGAAAATCCATCAGGACAAATTCCCAGCGAGACAACCCCTGCTCAGAAAAACTCTGAACACCCACAACAATTGGAGCATGGAACAGAGGAACACGAGGACAAACGTGTCAACTTGGATCCCAGCGATCAGTCCGATAATTCGAAAGAGGACTCTGACTTGCATATGAGGAGGACAAGAAGCCACGCGGATTCATGCAGAATCCTTGTTCGATAAACCCATGGCTGAAAAAGAAAAAAAATCTTCTGAGCAGAACAACATAAACTAGCCGAAGACAAGACTCAGATTGATGGAAATGATCTTGAGATTCGCGATCTCCGCGATTACATCACGAAAATGGCTGCGGATAAGAGTGTTGAAATCTCAGATTCATCACACTACTAGTGCCACGCCTGAAATCGATCGACTACTCGAGGAGGCTCGGGAAACACCATTCACAGCTCGCATCACCGATACGCAGAGTATCGGATCCTGGAAAAATCAAGGTACCAACCTACAACAGTACGACTGATCCAAGGCGCACTTACAATCCTTCCAGATCGCAATGAGAAGGGAAAATTCAGAGGAAACGAAAGATAACCCGGCCATTGCCGCCTATTCATCAAAAAACCTCCAAGGAGCGGCGCTCAAGTGGTTCTCCTGACTTAGGCAAAACTGATGTAGCTTTTATTATGCACTCTCAAACTAACCCTATAAGCAACTTTTTACTCTCTTAAATAAGAGGTTCAGTTGTAGTACTTAGGGATCGAATCCACAAGGAGCGTGGGCACACAATAGACTATAAATGTTTAGATTAAGCTAGGCAAACAATTTATTAAAGAAGTAATAGTAGACAAGTAAGAAGGTGATTGTTTGATAACAATAAGATGAAATAGCTAGGTCTAGGGATTTATCAATAAATAGATTCAAAACACAAATCAAGGATACTAAAGGTTTTATAGATCAAATTCTAGGACTCGATTCAATAAGCAAGAAATCCAGCTCATCGCATGCAATTACTAATTAGATGCCTAAGTTCTATGTTCCAGCTCTCGCATGCAAACAAAGATCGAGCGTCGATCAATACCAATGATTGGGTATCGATCGATACTACCTTATACAAGCATTAACACACATATCGATAATGTTCAACTAGATCCTAGACCAACTCTCCTATGCGCCTAGATATCTAATCCACACAAGGCTTGTGTTCCTTTAATTAATTGCACTCTCGTGCCTCTCAATTGTCCTATGATTTTAGGTTCAAGCAATTAGTCACACTCTCGTGCTATTCCAATACTCTAGATACCTAGTATTACAAACCACCCGGTGTAGAGATCTATAGATAAACTAGAAATCCTATGACTATCAGTTTGACATGGAAGCAATAACACAAATCATAGTATGAATAAATAATAGATATAGAAATCAATATAAACCAAAGTAGTTCCAATCAATCTCTGAAGGAGAAATGATCTTCTCTCCAAAACTTAAGACAATGAATAAAATAAAGCTTAGTCGTCAACAATGGCTTAGAAAAGTATATAAATTAGGTCTAAACTCGTGCAGAGGTATTCTTGTAACTTTCCATGACATATGGGCTTAAGTCGGCCATAAAAAAAAGTAGGTTCTGTCTTCTTGGATCACCGTCGCTTGATGGTAAGGCTGTGACGTTGATCGACACTCATTCATCCCTCGACAGCTTCCTCTCGCGAGGCAGACAGACCACTCTTCAGTTAATCGGGCATAACTTTTGATCTAACCGTCCGATGGAACTCAAACCGGTGATCCCAAAAGACAGAATATAGAGCTCAACACGATTAATTCTGGTAGTAGACAAGTCGGTCCTGTCTTCTGACAGAATATAGAGCTCAACAGGATTAAATCTGGTAGTAGACCATGCTCTCGCTTGCGCCTAACTATCCTATGATCAGGCTTCTAGTTAGCTACTCTAGAACACAAGCAATAAACACAATTCTATTAATATATCTAACAATCACCCTAGCAATTCTATTGTTTGACTAATCCATCAATACTATTAATAAACTCTAAACCTAACAAGAGATATACTCAGACATTATCTTTGTCACAGAAATCACAGATGAATAGAATAGATATAATATAAAACTAAAGGTATTCCAGAAGTACTCTGAAGGATTTCCTCCCTTTTCTCCTAACTCTAGAACAATGAATAAAAGAAAGCTTGATGCCTAAACAATGGCATAAAAACACAAAAATAAGGTTTTACATCATGTAGGGGCATTCTGGTAATTTGTGGTGGCTTTTGGGCTTTTAGTCGGTCTTGAAACAAGAATGGCCCATCTTTTGGGATCACCTTTGATCGACACTAAGGTTGCGACGTCGATCGACACTCATTCATCTCTCGACAGCTTCCTCTCGCGAGGTAGACAAACCGCTCTCCAGTAAAACGGGCATAACTTTGGCTGTAGGATCCTGATTGACCTCAAACCGGTGGCATTGGAAAGATAACTCAAATCTATATCTTCTGTAAAAATGTCAGCTCAATATCACTGTGGGAATGTCTCCATCCATAGCTAAACATCTGACGTATATGCGCAGTTTTGCATCTCTAAAAGCTCGAGAATCACCAAAGTTCTCCAGAACGTACCTGAACCTGAAAATACTCTAAAAAAATACTCCAAACACATATAATATACACTAAATATGTCTGATATCATAGCAAAATAGTGGTAAATATTAGGCCCTATCAAAACCTCCATAACGACAAATACGTCCATCACGAGGGGGAAGACCTCGAGGGAGCACATAACTATGCCATCAACTCCAGTTCCGGGAAAGGGTGGACAACGGGCAACACGTGGACCCGAAATTCAAAATTCAACAAGAACAACTTCTGCGACTTCTACAGACCCGAGGTCACACGACCGTCAACGGCAAAGTTCCCAGGGCAAGGTTGGCCGCAAAGTTACTCGCAGGAGAGCTCTTCGATGTAACGAGCGTAAATGACCTCATCCGCGATTCCGATAGTCCCCCAAAGATGGACAAGACCCCGCAATCAGAGAACTTATCTCGGGGAAATCAGTCGGGCAAAAAATGCGGATGGAGGCACAACGAAAAAGGCAGCGACAACAATCGTCGCATAATGAATATGATATTGAAGGGTCGCAGTACTACAGCGATACAGTTTCGTCGAACAAATCCTATCAACGGAAATCCGAATCAAGCGCATGCTGGCCAAGCTGGTCTCCACCACGCAATGTTCCAAACAGATATGTTACCTTCGCTGAAGAGGAAGCTCGTGGAATCGACCAGCCCCACATCGACCCGCTTGTTATCCACCTCGTAATCAAATATCTTGAGGCCACCAGAATCCTGATGGACACAGGAAGCACGGTCAATGTCATCTTCCACAACACTGAAAAGATGATCGTCAAGCTGGCAGAAGTCATACCAACGCCAAAACTGTTAACCGGTTTCTCGGGCATAACATCTATGACTCTCGGTCGATTAAACTCACAGTCATTGCAAATGAAGTCACGAAAATGATCGCCTTCTCGGTCCTTGACCACCCAGACATCTACAATGTTATTATGGGAACGCCTTGGATAAACGCCATGAAGTCAGTCCCATCGACATATCATCTAGACGTCAAGTTTCCAACTCCAAACGAAAATTGCCGCAATCTGGGGATGTCAGAAGCAATCGCGACTATGCTACTTAGCCGAGCATAAACTGAGGCAAGTCACGGCCACCACCACGATAAAACCAAAATGCGTGAAGATAACTCAGACACCAGCTGAAAACACTTCGAAGAAAGACGATTCGACATCGTCTACTCAGCAACGATTTCGGAAACGAAAAACAAGCAGGTTTCCGAGCCTAACGCCCTGACCCAATCAGAGGACATAAACGTGGAAGAAGACATCGATCTGGATACAACCAAGACTATCGATTCAGATTTCGAGTAAACACACTCGCGTCACCAACTGAACTACGAGATGGCTTGATTCTCGAAAGGGGTACGTAGGCAGCTCGACGAAAGACGAGTTCAGCTATCCCCCTCTCTAAAAGGGGGTGGGGGTGAGTGGGTATGTATACATAAACTCGTATACTCCCAAAATTTTCAATATTCGCTCTTGTACTCGACATGTTAAAATTTCTTTCGATAATAAGAAAACACAAATAGGACTTTCAGAATCCCTCGCAAGCCTCTTTTATCGCAAAAACATCACAAGACACTTCCAAAATACCTAAGTACAAAAAACATATATTGCACAATCCAGAAACGACAATTTTACAATAAAATCATTGAAAACTATTCTTCTAAACAGAAAAACGTTTTTGTCAGTACTTCACAAACATTTATCGGTTACACGGTCGAAATCAACTTCCGACCAAAACACGAGACGACCACTCTCAAACATTGAAAATTATCTTTCACACAAAGTATATTTTTGGAAACAGAGTGAGACGTCGCGTAAAATCTTTGAACATATATCTTTAGTCTTGAATCACCAAAACAGTCCGAACGCGACTATATACGAGCACTCGCTCTTATATCATATTCGTCGACTGGTCCTGGCGGATAAAATCTATCGTTCTCTACAAAGAACGACAAAATAGACTTTCCCTTGGTCCTCATACATCCGACTAGGATAATAACGCGCTATAAAAGAAATCCAAATTTTTGTTCAGAACTTCGAACGACTTAAAATTTTCTTCGGAGAGATGCTTGATTCTTGCCATACAAGTCATATAAGCCAAGAACCTATTGCGGACTTTAAATCGGTACGAATCAGGTTAAAATAGCAACATGTAGCTCAACAGCTGACTAGTCATCGCAAAACCTTAAACCGAGAGTAAATCTAGGTCTTTTCTAAAACCCAACACACTGGTTTATAGAATCTCAAGGCATGATATCAAATCGATACGAGATCTTAAAACATGTCTATTCGTTTGTATCTAAACGCTCACGATAATTTTGTAAATTTTTTGAACATTCCCGTCTTAAACGAGCAACAAACAGAACGACTCACACAAAAATAAATATGAGACGACAAATCATATTCTTCTCTACATACGTCCGAAAGCAAGGACTAATCCCGTTGACCATCCTCGATGCTTTCGCAAATTATGGCGACTCGACAGGCTCATCCACATTCGAGGGCGTTCTGAAATCAAAGAAATTTTCGAGGTCGGGGCCCAGAGTACCGAGCTCTGGTACATTGACCCGGTCAATACCGCTTCCACTGACCTGGCCAACAAGAAAAGAGCAGAACATGTCGTCCAAAGGAAACTCCGACACATCAACGGTATCTCCATCCTTGGTTCCGGAAACATGTTTGTCCTTAGGAGACCTTGACCACTCCCTCGGGATTTTGAAAGGATTTAACTCTTCCATGCTCAGTTCCGATTCTTCTTCAACCGATAAATCGGGTTGTAGTCGAGAATGATGATACGCCACCGCAAGACGAACTCTTCTCAGAGAAAAATAGTCCCAATAATGTGGACCACCCCGAAGAGATCTCTAACAATAAGAAGGTCTTCGGGAAATGGGGGCAAGGGATTAGTAACTGCAAAACAAAGAAAGCAAGTATGAGGTTAGATATCTTCAAAAACAAAACGCCAAAAGATATCTAATCAAGATACCCTTTCGGCCCCATCTACTCCTAAAAATAGGAATGCAGCTCTCCTCAACAGACACTCTCCCTACGCACACAAAAAAATAGTTCTTTCGATACTCGTGCGAGTTCGAAACAAACCCCATGATTATCGCAATATCTTTCATTAGGATCAAACGACATCTGAGCGATGTTCCCAACCCCACTGGCTTCAGTAGAGCCTCGAAATAATCAGTGTCGAGAGTCATGCCGCGCTCATAACTCAGGACTAAAATCCCGATAAGATGTTGAAAGCTGGTAGGAGAGATTTGGCGTATCTACAATCCAAACCGATCCAAGACTTGAACGATTATCCTCGGGATGGGAAACAACAAATGAAATCATAGCAGAAATGTGTCGTAACATGTGAAGTAACCATCCAGACGAGCATCGGCGAGTTCTCCGGTCCTTGGAATTCGAAATTCTACCGAGTCCGGGACATGGCAGAACTGTCGGATGACACCAAGATACGAAGGACAACTGTGACTCCGATCAGCAGAAGTCTTTTTGGTACGAGCTGGGGGAAGATACCACGATTCATGCGGAGGAGCCCTTAAATTTCATGTAGTCTGCAAGTACGCATCATCTTCCATAGGATCGACGAAGTGTGCCACGAATTCAAATTTCGCGGCAACTCCACCATCCACCGTATAAACGCTGTCGGGGTCAAAGCAAAAAGGCAAAATTTGGCTGAGTCTCCTTGGCTTTAAGACATGGTCAAGAACAATAAAAGAAAGATATGAAGAGAAATATCTTTCTACCTTAAGAGAGAAGTTCTTGTGAAATGAAGCAAGTAAACAATTTAACAACTTACTCCACATACTTATAGGCAAGAAAACTTATTATTCATCTTCGGACTTTCAGCCATTAATGCCACTAACTCACCTAACCTATCTAACCGCTCGCAAGAACATCACGATTCTAACGAGATGGGGAGCTAATTGTTGAAGTCAAAATCGATCACGAGGGAATCAATGGCTAAAAATTCGCGAAAGAACATTTGAAAAACAAAAACCGCAAAAAACCACAACTGGAGCCTTGTGCAAAATCGAAAAGGACTGGGTGGAAATTTATCGGAAAGGGCGATCGAGCAACAGAACAAACAAAACAACCGTGTCCAACACGCCCGACAGCAAATTGAACGGACCAAGCCCAACTTGCCATTAGGCGAGTGGGAGCAGCATGCCCAACTTGTCTGATGGCGAGTTGGGTCGACCACGACAAACTCGCCATCAGGCAAGTTGGATCAGCACCATCCTTCTTGGTCCCGATCAATACCTCTTTCGAACCTTGATCACACAGTCTCTTGTTTCATCTCTATTGGAGTTACCGTTGGAACTTTACGATAATAATCGTAAAAACTTGTTTTTTCGTATGAATTTAAATGGTTCATATAAAAAAATTGTTGACTTAACACCAAAGCTGTCTCAACTATACGAGTAATTTGAATTATTTACAAAACCGACGTCGTATTGGGGGTTTTCTATCGTAAAAATGTTAAAGTCGAAAAACGGCCCAAAGGGCCCACTTATGGTTTTAGATGGGATTGAGCCCAATGATATTATGACGGTTTATCAAATGTTCGGTGGAGAAGATAAATTTCAAGTTCGGAAGATAAATGTCAAGTTTTAAGGGATAATCTCGAAGATCAAAGAAAAATGGAATATTTCCGCAAGAAGATAACCATGAGTCGGGGGCAGAAGATGAAAGAGGGAACCGCCTCGAGATGAGTATATAAGGAACACCAAAACAGAGAGTCAAGGGGGACAAAAAATACACAGAAAAAACTTAGCACTTAGAGCGATTTATGCAATTTTCTGTTTTCTATCTCGAGCTGCGACTCAACTAGGTTAACAAAATCTTATGTGGTTAGAACTAGGGAACTCGGGAATAGCTCTTGCGGCTTTACCTGTTGTAACACTCATTCACGTATTCAGAGTAAGATCTTCCTTGATCTCTCAGTTATTTAATTATTTACTTCGTCAATTTTATTGTTTGATCACTTGACGTTTGGCTTAGCAAAAATCTGGGACCTCTGGGAAAGTTGGGGTTTCTTGGCTTTCCTTATTTTACGGAAATCGACAGTGAGAATTTTTTTCCCACAGATGAAGTCGATCCAACTCGCCATCGGGCGAGTTGGACGAGTAGTCCCAACTCGCCTGATGGCCAGTTGGATATGGCAATCCAACTCGCCATCAGGCGATTTGGGCGAGCTGATCCAACTCGCCTGATGGCAAGTTGGACTTGGTCCATTCAACTTGCCGTCAGGCGGGTTGGACACGGCTGGTTCGATCATTTCGTTGCTCGAGGGTCTTTCCCGATAACTTGTCCTAAAATTCTTTTTTTGAATTTATACAAAGTTTTAGTTTTTTTTAGTTTTCGTTTTTGTTTTCTTTTCCGTTTCCATTTCTGTTCCGTTTTAGTTTTAGTTTCCCGCATTTTTATTTTCTTTTTATAGAAAACAAATGTTTCTCGAGAACTTTCAGGCATTGATTCCGTCGTGACCGATTTTGACCCTAACAATTTGCTCCCCTCCCCCCAGATCACTAGAAATTTTACGATGTTCTAGCGAGCGGTCAGGCAGGTCAGGTAAGTTAGGTGGAATTAATGGTTAAAAAGGTCTGTTAAAAGTGTATGCTCACTCTCCTAATAGTGGAATGTGATAGGATTGGGGATGCGCCTTGTAAAGGCTGCCTATGTACCCTTGTGAAAGGGATTAAGCCTTTCGTAGTTCGTCTTGGAGTTAAGATTTTATGACCTGTTTTCCAATGAGACCTTTACGATTTATTTATGTGTCGTGTCGAGATTATCGAGCATGTCGCTGCTGATGGCATTTTATATTGGACCTTTGTCAGCCTCGAGATTGTCCTTGTTGGTTGTTTGCTCTGACCAAGTATGGTTGTTCATATCTAACTTTTTTGTAGATCGTTATATTTGTTGTTCGTTTTAGATGAGAATGATTGAAATTTGGATTTTTTTTGGAATTTCATGAACATTGGAATACAAATGAAGAGAAATATTTTGGAATCTCGTATCATTTCGATATCATTCCTAGAGATGTTAGAGACCAGTGTGTTGGGTTTATGGTAAGACCTAGGCCTAATAATGGTTTAGGTGGTGCGATGACTACTTCGGTTTATGTTTCCTGTATTGTGACCTGATTCCGTACCAATTTAAAGTTTGTGATAGGTTGTCGGCTTATACTACTTGTCTGGTAGGATCGAGCATCTCTCAAAAGATAATTTTTAAGTCATCTGGAAGTTATGACCAAAATTTCGGATTTCTTTTATAACGCTATTTATCCTTGTGTCAGATGTATGAGAGTTATCTCTATGAGAAGTCTTATTATGTTTAGGACGTTAAGAGTTTGTTGTGATTAGTAACTACCATAATGGTTGATATTACCGTTTTTGATTCTTAGTGAAGGATACATGTTTGAGAAGATGTTAGTGTGTATGATTGTTTGGTCTTCCAAGAAAGTGTTTTTATCAAGGAAGGTAATTTTTCCAAAAATGGTTCTTCTGGAGTATGTGACGTCTCGCGATGCTGAAGATTGGTTTTTCTTTCGTTTGCCGTGTTTTGTGGTTGAAATGTTCGCGGGCTTGAAGATGTTTCACGATGTTGCAAGGGTTTAGTCTTAAACCTACGTTGGAGAAACATTTTGGTTTGTCTATAGATGTTCGCAGCCAAAATTGTTGTTCCTGTTTGGATGTTAAGTATTTTGATTTATGATAGAGGAATTAGGACCAGGGGTAGCGTAGATCTTTCCTTGGGAAGAAGTGTTTTCCTTCATTGTGCTTTGTGAAGAGCTGGCTCTCCGAGATTTATTTCGTGTACTTTAAGGATATTTCGTATGGCTCCAGGAGCTTTGTTACGAGTTTTTCCTTACATGCCGCGTTTTTATGGTTAAAATATTGCAGGCTTAAAGTGAATTGTGGAGTATATAGAACTTGATCGACTTTTCGACAAGTTAAAGCTTTCTGTTAACCGTTTGTTTATTAGGACTGAGTCCCGTTGTGAAAACTTTATCGTATAATTTCCAATTCTGGATTTTATGATAATTATTTGCGTAATAGTCAATTGGTATTTTTAGACAAATCGCGGATTATCGTTTAGCCGTTTAAGTGATCGAATGGACTGGTGGTTGCTCTAATGTTTTGGCTTGGCACGAACGATGTGTTCAGACGCATAGCCGAGGATGTTTCTGGTCAAGGATCAGACATTGACATTTTTTTTTAACATTAAGGTCATGTTAGTTTAGAATTGTCCTAAAGGGGATGCCGAATTCTGGTTCGGACCTGTACTGGAAGGCGTATTTTTCCGAGGGCCAAAGAACATTTTTCAAGATTGATAGGTCAAGTATGCCGGAGTTTTTTCGTGTTAAGATGGCCGATGGTTGTAGAAAAAAATTCCATTTTCAGGTTTCCGTTATATGACGAATGTTTCGTACAACGTTTCCCTTAGTCGTATGAAAATTGTTTTTGTCTTTGTCCGTGGAAGATGAAGTCTAAGAGGCTTGATATATAGAATCCATGCAAAGTCAGTTGCGGGATGATTGCCTTCTCGGATGTAACTGAGGGAAGTATAAGGCAGAAGCCAGTGAGTCACATGGCTAAAGAATTAGATTTCTTATATCGTAGTGTGAAAAGATAAAGTTTAGATTGGTCGTCCAAAGTTGGATCATACGGCTTCGTCTTTTTTTGTTATAAGAAAAACACTTCTTCATCAAACTTGTTATGTTTAATTTCAAAAGTTGCTTCGTATGACTTGATATGATTGTACGAAGGATTTTCCTTTTAAGTTCTCCAAGAAGGGCTTCTCATAGCAGCAAATTGACAGTGTTGCTCGCAAATTACTCCTGATGTTTGCGAGCGAGGTTTAGGTTTTTCTCATTTGCGTTTTTGTATTGCAAAGTCATTTTGCATGATACCGATCTTGTTTTCTTGCAGACTGTTTTGTATAAATTGTTTTAGTTATACAAAAGTGATGGGTGATTGGTGCATTTTATTGAGATGTCAAAGTAGCGATCCTTCTGCAGATTTTTCGAGAAACATTCCCACTTTGATTTCGATCCTTTGGTCAAAGTTTCTTGGTGACACTCATGGAGTTTACTGAAGGTTATTTCGTTACGACTAGTCGCGCAACGTTTTCGTAGGTTTCTGGGAGGAACTAATCAGTTAACCAGCGGTAGATCTAGTCAACGAGCAAGGAGAAAGTGTTCCCTTTGTTGTGCTCGCTGCTACTTGTGTTCTCAATTTTGCTTTGTTTCAAATGTTTTTGATTCTTTTCCGTGACTCACTTGGTTCAATGGAAACTGAGAGCAATGCCTTGATGCTTGAATATTTCTCGTATACTTTTTTACTTTTATATGAAACTCGTTTTATTAAGTTAAAAGATCTTCAAGACTTTGACTAATCATCGAGTTTCAATTTGATTTTGATACAAGGTTTCTAAATGCCTGATTGCGACCAGAGATGATGTATAATCCTCGAGATTATATTCGTGATGGTTTGGATACGTTGCTAGCATTTAGACGAATCTTAGATTGTCAATTGCTTTTGGGACGATTTTGATGAGGCATTGCATTGCCTAAGTGTTTTTCTGCATGTTACTGTGAGATTTTGCTTTGTCAAAGCGTTTTCTTGATGCCGAGACAAAAAAAAATTGGAGTATGAGAGCATACGAGTATAGTATACGCACCTACTCCCTCCTTTTCTTTTACAAAAGAAAACGAATGAACTTTTATTTTTTGAAAACGGATGGAATTGAATGGATTTAATTATTTTTTGAAATAAAATTGAATGGATTTTATTTACATACCAAATATGCCATTTATTTACAATGTATTAGTTGCCATAAATTAATAACTTGGAGTATACAATTGTAGTTTCCATAAACTAATCACGCAATATTATCTATGTATTAATGACATAGAATATATAGCTAAAAGTTTCTTATGTAAGAACTGATTTTTGTATTGTTATAGGACAATTCAAATATATGTGTAACAACTAATTTACTCAAATTTATACGATAGAATTGTGTTATACCCAAAATAATTAAACTTTTATTAACTGAAAAAATCTATAATGTAAGACTAATTTTAAAAAAAAAAGTCATTATGTACCATAAATATTTTTTTACGCATTTTAACCTGCGCGCAGGTCAGTACCTAGTAGGAAGGTATTTTAGCAACAGAAGAAATAAATACTCTACAGTCTTGAAACGTGAAAGGTCTTAAAATTTCGCATGTTCAAGGTGTGTAATAAAATTATGGATTCATTATACTTCCAAACATAATAACTCATATCAAACCAAGGTATAGCTTTTTAAGATTTTTTTGGGATAACCTGAATATCCTCAAGCTTTTTGCAACAAGACAGATCAAGAACTTTGAGGTGTTCCAAATAAACCATGATTGACTCAGACGAGCCTTCGATATCCAAGAACTTGCGACCACCATGATCATAAGTAAATGAGTTATCTGGTGAAGAGAGGGTCATACTTGGTATTGATATTATGCCAGTTTGTTTGAGATACAACTCCTCAATATTAGGTGGAACCTTTGGGAAACTTTTGATATTTGTGCAACCAGATAGATTTATCACCCGAAGATGATGGAAACGGCTTGTGTCTATAAATCTTTGTAGTCTTGTACAGCCTTGGAGATCAATTACCTCAACGTTTAGAGCATTTTGAAGTTCTTGAATATCAAGTAGCTGTCGTGAATGGCAAAGTTTGATCCTCTTCAGCTTCTCAAGTTCCTGGAAAAAATAAAATGTTAAGAAAATAACAGAGCCGTTATAGTAAATGGTAGTGTATGATTTTTCTTACCTTGGTTCCTTCCAAAGTTTCTGAAGTTGACTGGAACACATGTTAACTATAACAAGATTCGGAGAACAATGAATGAGTAGATACGGAGTCAATCCTGGACAACAGAGTTTGGTGGGGAGGTTAGTTATCTATATTGTGTCTTCTCACATTTCTTTCAGTCCATTGGGATCAGATTCAATAAAATGAGATTGTTTGTCATTGTATTATAGAGAGAATAGAGACAGTGTTGAAGAGATTTTGAAGCAACATCATATTCTCCAATGGTAAGTAGTACTGCATGATTTTATCAGAGAACATCATAATTTTATTGGAATTGGATCTTAACAAATTGATCATGGAAACTATACATGAAACGACAGCGTATAATAGTAGACATCATCGTAAAAAGAATACAAGGCCGGTTGGCCGGTTCAACTCGAAATAAATCGAATCAAGTTTTTGAAATATCTGTATAATTAAATGCAGGCCCGGTTCGATTCAAAATCGATTGGCTCAGTTTCTTATATATAACCAACCATTAGAAAACGCGTTAAGAATCGTCTATTTATTTTCCAAACAAACATTTTTTTCTCAATTCTCTCGACCGACTCTTCGAGGATCTGCAAAATCGGAAAGTCCGATTACAATCTTAGTAAGTGTTTCGCTCTCTGTAAATCTTGAATCTGTTTTGAGGATTTCACTGTTTAGAGTAGTATTTGATCGCGATTAGTTTTCCGAATTGTTTAATCTTTGCTTCTTGATTTGATTGATTTGGCTTTCTTTTGAAGTTTGATTCCGCATGTAACTGGATTGTGATTGTTTGGGTTTCTCACTCGTCTCTTTCTTTCTTAATTAGGGTTTCGCGTAAAATCCTTCATATGTTTCGCGGTGTTTTAAATTTACTAATTGCAGTTATCTTGTTTTAGGGTTCTTTTCTCGTTCTCGTTTTGTAACTAAGATAAAAAAAATTGCAGTTATCTTGTTTCTCTTGTCTGTAAATTGATCCGTATCTTCACTACATGCACAGATTTGAAGTGTACAATCTGTCAAATTCATTCTCTTGTCTAAATGTCACACAAGTCAGTTTGGTTTAGTGTCTAAACATGTTTCTTTTTTGTTTGGACAGATGATAGTGTCCCTTGGAGGAAGAAAATCACCTGCCTTTGTTGCTGCCAGAGTTGCTTCTTTACATACTTGGAAGCTTACTCTGGCATGAAACCATCGTCACCACGGTAAAATTCAAACGAGGACCAACACATTTGATCAGGTCTATTCGATGTCATGGTATTTGGAAATCCAAAAAGATCCATAGATAGGCAAGCACTAATCTAATAGTGTTATGTCTGATTTTTTATTTGGGTTACATTGTCCCGTAAAGAATCTAATGGGTTGGTAGTGCATGCCTAAACAAGTGTATGCTATGGGGTTGGCCAATAAGACTTGTGGAATCTATTGGTTGGTAGTGCATGCTTAAAAGTCTTATTATGATAAAGACTATATGGGGATGAGAAAATAATGACCCACGGTTTTGAATCTATTGGTTGGTAGTGCATGTTATGGGGTTGACAAATAAGACTTGGAATCTATTGGTTGGTAGTGCATGCTTAAAAGTCTTATTACGATAAAGACTATATGGGGATGACAAAAAAATGACCCACGGCTTTGAATATATTGGTTGGTAGTGCATGTTATGGGGTCGGCAAATAAGACTTGGAATCTATTGGTTGGTAGTGCATGCTTAAAAGTCTTATTATGATAAAGACTATATGGGGATGACAAAAAATAACCCACGGCTTTGAATCTATTGGTTGGTAGTGCATGTTATGGGGTTGGCAAATAAGACTTGGAATCTATTGGTTGGTTGTGCATGCTTAAAAGTCTTATTATGATAAAGACTATATGGGGATGACAAAAAAATAACCCACGACTTTGAATCTATTGGTTGGTAGTGGCATGTTATGAGATTGGCAAATAAGACTTGGAATCTATTGGTTGGTAGTGCATGCTTAAAGTCTTATTATGATATATATACTATGGGGGTGAGAAAATAATGACCCACGGCTTATAAAAAATCCTTAAATGGAAAAACGCCTAATGGCTTATATAAGACTCGTTGGATTGGAAAAACGACCAACATCTTAAAAGATGTCTTAAGAGAAAGACTCTGAACCACAAGGCTTGAATGACTATGTCTTTGTGATAACCACAAGGACAGTTATTATTTGGTAGACAAAGACTATGAGTAGGATGAGTTTGGTTTACTATTTGTTGGATGGAAAGATTTGGCATCTATTGGTTGGTAGTGCATGCTTAAAAGTCTTGAGACAAAGACTCTATGGGGATGAGAAAATAATGACCCAGGGCTTAATGGTTTAAATAAGACTCGTTGGGTTGGATAAACGACCAACAGCTTAAAGATGTTTTAAGACAGAAACTCTGAAACACAAGGTGTAAAAGTAAATAAATACTATGAGTTGGTTGGATTGGTTTACGATTTATTGGATGGATAGAGAAACGACCAACAGCTGAAATAAGCTTAAGACACAAGTCTTAAGCAAAGAGTCTTTACACAAAAGACAATATGGGGTTGCTTAGAAAAGGGTCCTTGATGGAATAAAAGAGTTCAAATTGTTTAAAGAGAAGTCTCTTGCCAAAGACAAAAAGGGTCGGTTTTAGATATGATGAATGGAAAAATAACCAACGGTTTAACGAATCATAACACACAGATTCTAGACAAAAATTATGAATCGAAAAGAGATTCTTTACTCTAGACAAAGACGATATGGGACTGTCCGTTTTAAGATATGGAAACATTGACCAGCGGCTTAGGGAAAAAAAGTCATAAGACAGACTTGTTGGATGGTTTAGGAGTCTTCTGAAAAAGATTATGGCTTGGTTTTGGTATAATAACCAACAGCTTTAAAATGTCTAAGGCAAAGACTATAGATGGAAAAACAAACCCATGACTCAAGTGAAAAAAAAAATCTCTCATAACTGAGTCTGAAACTAAGGATGTAGAATTGATTCTTTACTCTGCCAGAAGACTTAAAATAGAAAGTCTCAACACACAGACTATGAACCATAAGGTTTAAAAAAATGTTTCGGCTTGCTAAGCACAAGGCAAAGAACATTGAGTTGGATGGAAATAATGATCAACTCTTGCGACAATTACAATGTAAAAGTGGTCAACATACTCTGACATCAGTCTTAAACAGACACTACCAGTGGCTTAAAGAATCATAACGTAAAGGTTATGAGTTTTAGATTCTAACTTAACGGCTTAAACAAGACTTGTTGGATTGGAAAAACGACCAACAAGTCAAAGATGTCTTAAGACAAAGACTCTGAACCACAAGGCTTAAAAGTTGGATGGGGGTTGTTTACGATTTGTTGGATGGAAAGAAAAACAAGAGCTGAAATAAGATTAAGACAGTCTGAAACAAAAGTCTTTACGCAAAAGACAATACGAGTTGGATGGGATGGTTGTAGGATGTGAAAAGACGCTTAAAGATGTCTTAAGAAAAGATTCTGAAAAAGTCCTTGGATGGGAAAAAAAATCGGCTAATGGCTTAGTGAAGTCTTGAGACAAAGACTATGAACAACAAAGGTGTGTAACCAAACTGTTCTGCTCGATAGCCACAACTCGCGGATTTGGAAAGTCACATAGCTACAAATACTACCAACGGCTTACAGATGTCTTAACACAAAGATACTTAACAAGGATCAAGAGACTCTTACTTAATAGCTTAAATAAGGCTTGTTTAATGGGAAAAAGAAAAGCAACCAACGGCTTAAGATGTCTTAAGACAGTCTCTGAAAAGGCCTTAGATGGATAAAATGACCCATGGCTTAAATTAAACTTGTTGTATGAGAGGAAAACGAGCAACAGCTTAAGAGGTGTCTTTAAAAAGGAAAAAAAAAAATCTGAACTGAGAATTGTCTCTGGGATAACCATAAGGCTTAAGAGTATAGAACGACCAATCTTAAGAAAGTCGTAAGGAAAAGACTGACTTGACTTTTCTACCCACGGCTTAAAAGAGTCTTATGACAGACAGACATTATAATGGCTGAGATAATACTTGTTGGATGAATGAAACAACAACCAGTTTGAGAAAGTGTAAGACAAACACTATGGACCCAAGGCTTAAAGAACAGTCTCTGTTTAATAAACCAAAAAGGCCTAAAAGTAGACAAAGATAGATGGCATAAACCAATTATATGACATCAGTCATAAGATAGAGCTCAAACAAAAACTGCCATGGCTTTGGAATGTCTCTCTATAAAGATTGGTTGGATGGTAAAACAACTAACGATTTTGCTGTATACAAAAGAGACCAACTGCTTAGAGATTCTTGACAAAGATTCTTATTTCCACATGGCTTACAAGTATGTTGAGAAAGTCTATGCCATGGACTTGTTGGATGGTAGAAAAAAAAACCAAGGACTTGTCGTATTGATGAAAGACCAACCACTTGAAAAAGGTGAGAAGACAGATTCTTGACAGTCTGAATCGACAATAGAGAGTCCTATGTAACCACATGGCTTATAAGTCTTTTTGGAAAAGACTATGGGTCGGTCTTGGTAATATGACCAACCACCAAAATGGTATCAAGAGAAATACTATGAACCACAAGGTCTAAAGAATTGTGTCTGCTCGATAGACAATGCATAAGGACCACCAAAGGGTTACAGAAATCTTAAGACAGACTACATTTCGGGTTATTTTTTAGTTGGTGGAAAGAAATGACCAATGTGTTAAGTAAAGACTAACTATTATTTCTGTTTTTTTTTCAGGTATATGCTTCAGAAGGTGTTCAAGTATTACAGATTCTGAGAAGATTTCAAGTGTATCAGACTTGTGTGACAGGTATGTGCTTTTCAAAATAATTTGATTTCCACCAGACGTGCGCTTGAATAAGCATCCAAAATCTTATGATAGTCATGTGACAGCTTGAAGTTCAAAGGCTAACATCGATGTGCTTTATGTATGTTCTTCCGTCATGGACGCCGAAGAGGTTTATAAATCATTGGTGAAGTATGGATTTAGCACCCTCTTTTTTTATTGTATAACTTTACATTTGAATCAATGTTTGCTCAAATAAAGGCTTTATATTGTTTCAGACTAATCACGTCTCTGTTTCGTGGAAGAAACACAACAACGGTCGCTTCAATTTTGCAGGTTAGTCGTTTCTTTTCACATCTTGTTTGTTTCGATCCCTCCAATTTCCAAGTCTGATTTTTTTTTGGGTTAGCTTACTTATTTATTTCGTAGAAGAAAGTCACTTGAAATATTTGAATTACATAATTTACATTAAAATATAATTATTTTAATTTTGTCCAAAAATATAATCACTAATCCTCTAAATTTAATTGGAGATATAAATTAAATTTATTTTAAAAGGTAGCTATTAGTTTTATTGTATAATATATTTTAAATAATAATAATAGTATGTTGTATTTTATTGTTTTAAAAAGAATATTTATTATTAATAAAATTATTTTAGCTTGACAAATAAAAACCAAAATCTAGTGTCACTATTTAAGTTTTGAAACTAAAATCAACTGCAAATAAAAAATTAAAAATTAGAAAATCTAAATCTAAAAATCAAAATCCAGAAAACTATAAGAGAAATATCTTAAGATGTCTTTAAATTTTTTTTGTCACAAAAATAATATTTTATAAAAAATTTAAAAAGTATAAAAAAAATTATTAAAGGGTATAAATGTACATTTCTAATTTTGGATTAATTAATTTAAACTTAAAGAGTTGGGTAGGATTTTTGGAGATAAGATTGAAAATTTTAAAAGTAAAAAATTAAAATTTTCAAATAACAAGAGTATTTTGGTTATTTTAAATGTGATAAGAAATTAGAAAAAAAAAAGAATTTTCCAAACAAAAACTTAAATTCAAAATTTATGCAAATAGTCATAACCTTAATAAGATTAACCAGAGAAAACGGTGGAACGGTCTGATTTTAAAATATTAACCGATAGGATTAAAGATAATTTGTCAACGCATAAGTAAAGTATATCCCTTTTGGAAAATTACCGTTTGTATTAAACCGTTTGTATTAAACCGTTTGCTCCTAACTTTTTTCATTCACAGTTTTGTTTTCCAGTGAAGAATAGTTGAGAGCTCTGACGATGGCCTCTTCAAAATTCGGAAAAGCCGATTACATAGTAAGTGAATCATCTAAGCTTTGATTCCGCTTGAAACCGATTCGATTGTCGAGGTACGTCTGTGTCTATGTTAATTAGGGTTTTATAAGTTTTGCGTTAATCATTCTTCTGTCTTTACTGTTCGCGATTTCGATTTTTGCAGTGATCTTGGTTTAGGGTTCTTTTTCCCGTTTAGGTAAATATTGAGTTTCCAAATTTCCTGAATTGTTTAATATTTTCTTCTTGATTTGGTTTTCTTTTGAAGATTGATTCCTCCTGAAACCCTGATGTGATTCTTTGGGTTTCTTACTCGTCTCTATGTTAATTAGGGTTTTGTAAGGTTCGTGTTAATCATGCACATGGTTCTTTTCTCGTTCTCGTTTTGTAACTAAGATAAAAAAATTGCAGTTATCTTGTTTCTCTTGTCTGTAAATTGATCCGTATCTTCACTACATGCAAAGATTTGAAGTGTACAATCTGTCAAATTCATTCTCTTGTCTAAATGTCACACAAGTCAGTTTGGTTTAGGTGTCTAAACATGTTTCTTTTTTGTTTGGACAGATGATAGTGTCCCTTGGAGGAAGAAATCACCTGCCTTTGTTGCTGCCAGAGTTGCTTCTTTACATACTTGGAAGCTTACTCTGCATGAAACCATCGTCACCACGGTAAAATTCAAACGAGGACCAACACATTTGATCAGGTCTATTCGATGTCATGGTATTTGGAAATCCAAAAAGATCATAGGCAAGCACTAATCTAATAGTGTTCTGTCAGATTTTTTATTTGGGTTACATTGTCCCGTAAAGAATCTAATGGGTTGGTAGTGCATGTCTAAACAAGTATGTTATGGGGTTGGCATGGAATCTATTGGTTGGTAGTGCATGCTTAAAAGTCTTATTATGATAAAGACTATATGGGGATGAGAAAATAATGACCCACGGTTTTGAATCTATTGGTTGGTAGTGCATGTTATGGGGTTGGCAAATAATACTTGGAATCTGTTGGTTTGTAGTGCATGCTTAAAAGTCTTATTACGATAAAGACTATATGGGGATGACAAAAAATTGACCCACGGCTTTGAATCTATTGGTTGGTAGTTCATGTTATGAGGTTGGCAAATAAGACTTGGAATCTATTGGTTGGTAGTGCATGCTTAAAAGTCTTATTATGATAAATACTATGGGGATGAGAAAATAATGACCCACGGCTATAAAAAATCCTTAAATGGAAAAACGCCTAATGGCTTATATAAGACTCGTTGGATTGGAAAAACGACCAACATCTTAAAAGATGTCTTAAGAGAAAGACTCTGAACTACAAGGCTTGAATGACTATGTCTTTGTGATAACCACAAGGACATAGTTATTATTTGGTAGACAAAGACTATGAGTTGGATGAGTTTGGTTTACTATTTGTTGGATGGAAAGATTTGGCATCTATTGGTTGGTAGTGCATGCTTAAAAGTCTTGAGACAAAGACTCTATGGGGATGAGAAAAATAATGACCCAGGGCTTAGTGGTTTAAATAAGACTCGTTGGGTTGGATAAACGACCAACAGCTTAAAGATATCTTAAGACAGAAACTCTGAAACACAAGGTGTAAAAGTAAATAAATACTATGAGTTGGTTGGATTGGTTTACGATTTATTGGATGGATAGAGAAACGACCAACAGCTGAAATTAAGCTTAAGACACAAGTCTTAAGGCAAAGAGTCTTTACACAAAAGACAATATGGGGTTGCTTAGAAAATGGTCCTTGGTGAAATAAAAGAGTTCAAACGGCTTAAAGAAGTCTCTTGACAAAGACAAAAGGGGTTGGTTTTTAGATATGATGAATGGTAAAGTAACCAACGGTTTAACGAATCATAACACACCAGATTCTAGACAAAGATTATGAATCGAAAAGAGATTCATTACTCTAGACAAAGACGATATGGGACTGTCCGTTTTAAGATATGGAAACATTGACCAGCGGCTTAGGGAAAAAAAAGTCATAAGACAGACTTGTTGGATGGTTTAGGAGTCTTCTGAAAAAGATTATGGCTTGGTTTTGGTATAATAACCAACGGCTTTAAAATGAGGCAAAGACTATAGATGGAAAAACAAACCCACGACTCAAGTGAAAAAAAAATCACCGGCCTTTGTTGCTGCCAGAGTTACTTCGTTACAAACCTGGAAGCTTTACTCTGCATGAAACCATCGTCACCAAGGTAAAATTCAAACGAGGACAAACACATTTGATCAGTTCTATTCCATGTCATGGTATTTTGAAATCCAAAAGGATCATAGGCAAGCACTAATCTAATAGTGTTCTGTCATATTATTTTATTTGGGTTACATGTCCCTAAGGAATCTAATGGTTGGTAGTGCATGTCTAAACAAGTATGTTATGGGGTTGGCAAATAAGACTTGTGGAATCTATTGGTTGGTAGTGTATGCTTAAAGATGTCTTAACAAAAAGACTCTGAACCACAAGGCTTGAATGACTATGTCTTTGCGATAACCACAAGGACATAGTTATTTTTTTGGTAGACAAATACTATGAGTTGGATGAGTTTGGTTTACTATTTGTTGGATGGAAAGATTTGGCATCTATTGGTTGGTAGTGCATGCTTAAAAGTCTTGAGACAAAGACTCTATGGGGATGAGAAAATAATGACCCATGGCTTAATGGTTTAAATAAGATTCGTTGGATTGGATAAACGACCAACAGCTTAAAAATGTCTTAAGATAAAGACTCTGAACCACAAGGCTTAAAAAATTATGTCTTTTGCGTATGGAATTTAAACGAGGACAAAGTCAAAACACATTTGATTATGCCATAGGATTTTGAAATCCAAAAAGATCATAGACAAGCACTAATCTAATAGTGTTTTTGTCAGATTTTTTTATTTGGGTTACATTGTCCCGTTGAGGAATGGTTGGTAGTGCATGTCTAGACAACTATGTTATGGGGTTGGCAAATAAGACTTGGAATCCATTGGTTGGTAGTGCATGCTTAAAAAGTCTTAAAGACAGAGACTATATGGGGATGAGAAAAAAATGACCCAGAGTTTTGAAAAAAAAGGTCCATAGATGGAAAAGCGATTAATGGCTTTAAAAAACTTGTTGGATTGGAAAAACGACCAACAAGTCAAAGATGTCTTAAGACAAAGACTCTGAACCACAAGGCTTAAAAGTTGGATGGGGGTTGTTTACGATTTGTTGGATGGAAGAAAAACAAGAGCTGAAATAAGATTAAGACAGTCTGAAACAAAAGTCTTTACGCAAAAGACAATACGAGTTGGATGGGATGGAAAGAAAAATGACCAACAGCTGGAATGAACCACAGGGCGTAAAACATTGTCTGCTTGATAAAACTATGAGCTGGATGGGAAGAATGACAAATTATCTTAAATCAGTCTAACATAAAGACTAAATCAGTCTTAACATAAAGACTAAATCGAAAGCAGGTTCTGCAATCTCATGCTTGCTTTCAATTTAGTCTTAACATAAGACAAAATGGGAAGAGTGACAAATTATCTTAAATCAGTCTTAGCATAAAGACTAAATCGAAAGCATGTTCTGCTTTGTAAAAAGTCTAGACAAAGACTATGGGTTGGTACTGACCCACTTCTGTTTCTTCAAAACGGCTTAAAGAAGTCTTACAATAGTCTCTTGACAGAGACATAAGGGGTCGGTGTTTAGATATGCCTTGGATGGAAAAAATGACCAGCAGCTCAAACTGTTGTCCTTGCGACAGAGTTGATACAAAAACGACTAATGGCTTTGGAAAGTCTTTTGACAAAAGGCTGCCAATGGCTTAACTAATCATAATACACAAAGGATTCTAAACAAGGATTATGAATTGAAAAGAGATTCTTTACTCTAGACAAAGACAATATGGGTATGTCCGTTTTATAATATGTTGGATAGAAACATTGACTAGCGGCTTAGAAAAAAAAGAAGTCATTAGAATAAAACTACTAGTGGCTGAGAGAATATTTTGTGGATGAAAAAAAGGTTTGACAACCAGCTTTAAGAAGTCATAAGACAAACTACATGAACCAAAAAGGCTTAATATTAGACAAAGGACGTATACCTATCAAAGACAACTCACGGCTTAGAAATGTCCAATAGCTAAGAAAAATTCTTTGAGAAAGACTTGAATCCAGTTTAGACTTGTGGATGGCATAAAATCATACCCAAACGGCTTAAAGAAACCAACTGCTTAGAGTGTGTTGGATGTACAGACTCTCTAAACAAAGACAATGATTACGAATCAAACACAGATTCTTATTTTAAAACCACAAGGCTTAGAAATCTCTTGAGAAAGTCTATGCCATAGACTTGTTGGATGGTAGAAAACAAGTAAAGATTTACTTTATTGATAAAAGACCAACGGCTTTAAAATTCATAAGACAAAGCTTCTTGACAATATGAATAGACAACAGGTTCTTATGTAACCACATTGGCTTAGGACTCTTTTATCTGAAAACGACTATGGCTTGGTTTTGGTATAACAACCATAGCTTTACAATTCCTCAAGACAAAGACTATGGATGAAAAAAATAAACCCACGGCTGAAATGAAATAAATCTGTCCATGACTGAGTCTGAAAGAACTGATTCCTTTACTCTGCCAGAAAATTTCAAATAGAAAGTCTCAACACACAGACTATGAACCATAAGGGTTCAAAGAATTGTTTCTGCTTGATATTCACAAGGCTTTTAAAGTATACAAAGGACTATTAAGTTTGATGAAATAATGACCAACTCATACTCTGAAATCAGTCTTAAACAGAGACTTCCAATGGCTTAAGGAATCATAAAGCAAAGAGATTATGAATCTAAAAGAGATTCTAACTTAACGGCTTAAATAAGACTTGTAGAATGGGAAAAACGACCAATAGCTTAAAGATGTTTTAAGAAAAATACTCAGGAGTCCTTATATGGATAAAAGTGACTAATGGCTTATAT
>CAJHQP010006160.1:0-40212 GCA_905132765.1 Moricandia arvensis | reverse complement strand
AATAATTATATCTAAAAGGACATATATCAAAATGTTAAAATATTATAAGTATTTATTAATGCAACTTTTATTTTACAGATCTAAAAACTTGTATAAATATGTTTACAAATCTAAGTAATGAACAGAACTAAAAGAAAATAAAAATAATAATGTAATTTTAATTAATTAAAAATTATTTTTAATTTAAAAAATGGATGGAGCTAAATATACCATATATGAACCGATCCAAATTATTATACATGAAATTAAGATGAGAACATAACAAAATTTAGCACAATGTTTTACTTATTTTCATAAGATAAATTAAAATAGCTTAAAGTATAAAAGCGTGTAAATATTTATATTAGTGCATGAGAAGACTATGATACTTAATACAATTTGTATTTATTATTCTAAATAGAAATTATAAAATTACTTCAAATTTCTAATCACTGAAAAAAATATAACAATCAGTATAATTTAATTATTTTATAAATATTTAACAAGTTAAGATTTATTTTAGGGTTTATGGTTACTAAATTTCAATGAATTTAAATATTGAATTAAATTATGTTCTTATCTATAATGCACCCATGATTTGTGGATACAAATTAGAACCTGATGTTATTCAGTCTCACTAATTTAATTTCAAAGTGGATTTAGAAAGTTATAAATCTGAAGGATAAAATATGATAATTAAAATCAACTTGTGTTAATTAAAAACTTTATAGATCATTTATGATTTTGAAACCAGTTAAAACTATAATAAAAGTTTTAACATTAGAAACTAATAATTAACAATCAAAAACATTTAATTATGAATACATACACCAATTATATTATCAGAAAATTCATTTTATGCTATGATATTGCAATTATGAGAAAAAGTACACTATTATAACAAATAATTTATAGAAAGGGATCCATGACAAATATGCTAGGACGAGAAACAATTCTTTCTTACATCATGCTAGAATTTCATTTAAACTTGTCTTCCTTTCATTTGTAACTAGGTGGTTGTCCGCACATGCGGGCATAAACATTTTATAAAATTATTTATTAATATATATTATTAATTTAATAATTATAAAGATAAATTATTATTTATGTTTTCATTTGAATTTTATGTGAAAATTTTATATTTAATATTTAGTTATGTGTTTTCTGTTTTTTGTTTTTTTTAATTATAGTTTTTTATTAAAAGATTTTTTTGGATAACAACACAATAATATATATATATATATATCAGAATTATCTTTTTATTTTAAATAATTTTTAGATTTTGGATAATTTTTATTATTATTAGTTTTAATCATTTATCTAATAAAAATAATTTAAATTCGTTTTTATTTTTTGAATAATTTATATATTTTATTCATTAAGGGCATAAACGATATTAACCACTATAACTTTTAACGTGAGAGCTCCGTTACGAAAAATCACTTCGCAAATAATAGGATAGATAAATTGTATTGTTTAATTTTTTTTGGTAAATAAATTAATATTTTCTATAAACTTGTACTTTATTAATTTTGAAAAAAATATGTTGTTGTGTTTTCTAATGTAATACCTGAATATTCGAACTCGATTTATCACTAAATGGCTCTAATTTTTTCAAAAGTCCCCTAGAACAACAACATAATCAAATTGGGCCAACTACATCAATATCTTAGGCTTATGAAATCCCATCAACCTTTAAATCCTACCCTTTTTATTTTGATTAAATATTCACTTTTAATTCAAACATGCTTATGTCGTTAGCTCATTACAAAAATCTCTTTGATTCTAACCATTAGCCAATTAGTAATTGTGAATATTAGAATTCACATTTTAAAGATTCAGGTTAGTGGGCTGTGGAAGGAAACATTTGAATTGACTTTTTTTATAGATTTTCAATTTTGGGATATTTATATATACTTTATACTTGTGATATATAAAAATTGCTAAAAGTAATAGTTAACAAAAATTTTGTTAAGAAGAATAATTTTAAAGATATTAAATAAATTTGATATTATTTTATTTAAATATATTCTAGACTATATAATATTAAATTTAAAAATGCAAATTCATTTGTAAATATTTTGTTTCTTAGGGTCTCAAAATTTCATGTCTGACTCTGTACATTCGATGTATTAAATTTTGTCATGTGATTTAACCAAGAACCATATTTTGAATATATTGGTAATGATAATGATTAGGATTACATAGTTATAAATATTCAAAATTATATAGTCCTCTTGAGGTCATTCTTAAATATGTTTTAATTTTATTTTGTGCATATCCAAACTTTTATATTCATGTATGGATCATAATCTAAAGTTGAAGTGACAAGTGACAAGTTATTTTCCACATATATACATATAACAAATAATAAAAGTCAAATAATTTTTTATTTTACCAAAATGATATTTAAGAAGACAAAAGAGGATTTTATTCCAAACAATCAATTTTACATAAGAACATTCACTTTTGAAGTGAATATTATTGTCCTGCAATATTATTCTTTGCATTGTGTTTTAATGAACTTTAATATTTATACCATTAAAATAAAAAGCATTTTTAAATTGAAATTATATTATGTAGTATATTATAAATTATACCACTAAAATTTTATAATATCATTAGAATTTCATTAGGAAATTTTGAACATTAGATTTTGGAATAAAGATAATTTTTTAAATATTTAATAATAATAATATATATTTTCATTATCATCTTGATATTTTAGATAATTTTATAATTGCTATTAAAATATAATTACAATTTATTATCATTTCGTTTTTGTATAGTTAAATAACTAAAATTATATGTATTTAAATAAATTTGTATACCAGTTATTATAAATTATAATATTAAATTTAAGATATCATAATACACTAATAACACAAATTAACTGAATTTATAATATATTTCATTAAAGACTAATATAAAATGATAAATTTTAAAATAATAATTAATTTAGTCAATAAAATAAATATTTCTAAATTAGAATAAAAAATTAATAAATATAATTTTATTTGATGGCACAAATTAGAACCTAATCTAAGTAAATAGATTTCGCAGTTTATATTGGACAATAATTTTTATATTGCTATTACTGAATATATTTGAAATTACGAAATGAAATTTCAATTTCTGTACAAAATTTAATATAAAAATATTAATTTACAAATGAAATAAAACTAAAATGATATTTTGAATAAATTGTTTCTCATATATTTTTAATATTTATTTTAAAATATATTAAATTAAAAACTCACATAATACCAAGTAAAATTCTTGTTAAAACTCAAATTTTCAGTTCATATGGAAAGAAATTAAAATAAACTATATACATAAATTTAATCATATTTTTCATCACATATAAATAAATTTAATCATACATTATATAGCAAATAAAATTTCATAATACAAAAATTATAATTTATATTAAAAGTAATCCATGTCAACAAAAAAATAATCTTGCATTTTGAAAATGCAGCTAATATCTGATTATTTTAGCGATATTGATAAAAAGTCGAATTTGTTATCAAGGTTTTGGTGACACTCAAAGAGTGGCTAGCATTTGCTATGCATGTGGAAGAGTTTCAACGTAGTAAAACTTTTTTTTTCATTCACGATCAGACGTATAACAAAGGCACAAAATTCTTTCTTGGACAAATTTGCACGTGGTGCAAAGAGTTCTCCATCAACTATGTTTTATGTTGATTCATCCCTTCCAATTTAACTTTCTGAATCGGAGGTTTCAATTTGTTAGTTTAGCGGTTGTTGGCAAAAAAAAAAAGTTATCAAAATTTTGACCATAATATATTGATCCAAGTGAAGTAAATGTGCAAAACTTATCATTAAATATCATTTCTTTCCGAATTACATCAAAATGTTTCAATGGAAAACTTCTTAAATATGTTAACTAACTGATGACTTTTCATTAAGAACTTAGTTTAATTCTAGTTTTGACATTTATTGTACCAATCATTCAAGTTTTTAGGACTTCAACTGCCTAAAAGACTTAAAACCTTACAAAATTATTTACTGGCTTACCATTTAATAAAGGTGCAAACCATGCAAAATCCAATTATAGTAAAGATGCAAACCATGCAAAATCCAATTATATTAAAGATGCAAACCTTATAATTTAAGGGAATTTGCAATTCTACCACAAGTTTGATATCAGTTTGCAAATTTGACTTTAATGAACGACAATCTTCAAAATACCTTTAAATTATGATGAATATATATTAAATTATTTTTTAAAAATATTTATAAAATATTTAGAAACTCAACTCCACTCCTTCAACACTAACCCAAAACAATAATCACTAAAGTATAAACCCAAATGTTAATATATTTTTGAATGAAAGTATTTTTGCAAAGTGGTACTTAACTTGTGTTATTCTTAGTAATTTCTCATAATTTAATATCATCATTTTGCATTAGAGCATCTCCAAAATAAACTTCAAATTTGACTTACAAGTTTTGTATTACATTATAATCCTTATTCTTATTAGAAGTTAATATATTTTTGATTGAAAGTATTTTTGCAAAGTGATACTTAACTTGTGCTATTCTTAGTAATTTCTCATAATTTAATATCATCATTTTGCATTAGAGCATCTCCAAAATAAACTTCAAATTTGACTTAAAAGTTTTGTATTACATTATAATCCTTATTCTTATTAGAAGTTAATAACAAGCCTAAAACTTTTATATAACAATAGAATATCTTAATAAAAATATTAAGTTTTATACAGTGAAACTTCAAAACTGTACAAAACTTCAGAATTTGAAGTTGTTTTTGTAGCATGCAAAACTTCATATTTGAAGTTTTAAAATTGCTTTTGAAGATGTTCTAAAAAATATAGTAATATGTTTCAATGAGTTTTTATCTTAAAATGTGGTAGACAACTGCTGGGTTTTAACCGAGATGTTCAATAGATTTAATTTAGTTTTTGACTATTGTTGTATCACTCATTCAATTTTCTAGGATTTTTCTCCTAAAAAACTAAACCCTTACAAACTAAATTAGAAAATACCCCCCTCTGTTCTTTTATTCTAAAAGGATGTATGTTTAGAGGTTTCACTCTTATTAAGAAAACATATAAAATTTTAGATATCAATATCTTATTTTCCGTAGTTAATTATTTCCCGTACCTTTTAACCAATAAAATTTTAATAAATATTTTAAAATTTACATTTTATAATTAACTAATGCATTGAAAATGTAAAAAATGTAACTTTTTGAAACGATTTTTTTTCCGAAAACATAGATCTTTTCGTAAAGGAAAGAGTATTACATATTTGAGAATTTCTATAAACAAAAGAGGTAAGCAGTAAGCAGCTACAGTTAAAAATCAAAGATCCTAGAAAGCATTGGTATAAGGTCTACACAACATTGCTTGCGTTTATAAACTAATAATAGCCTTAAAAAGTAACCAAAGTAGAATAATTTGGTTGCACAATCTATATATAGCTTAGACTGTGTAATGTTGCTGAATCGTGTCTATGTCAAGTCCTTTAAGCTTAGCCACTGACTCTACTTTTCCTGTTAATGTGTCTAGCTCTCTCAGCCTGCATATATATCATCAAACCCACATTTCATCATTTAGCAAAAACTTGTGAACAAAGAGACAGGCGAAAAAACGGGCTGAGGTCATGTATGATTGATTATAATGGAAGTTTTGAACTAATGGTGCGATGGAAAATAGAATGATTTAGGTTTTACCTAGCAACCTCAGCTCGGCGTTTAGCCTGTTCAGCAATCTCAGAGAGTTCACTATAACAATTCTTTTCATTGAAGATAATGTTTGTCTCCCGTGGTTGAAGTCCATGGAGGGTTCTTTGAGCTGCAGCCCATTGAGCCTCTCTTTCCTCTTTACCATAGTCTTTCTTCGTCGTGAAGGCAGTCTATTTATGTTTTAACACAGAGAAACCATCATATAAGCAGTACTGGTTACTCTTGGATTCATGATGGTTTTGTGGATTTGGTATCAATACCTTGTTTTCAAGAAGGTTTAACCAAGCTTTGCCACTCAACATGTAGCAGGTCGCAAACTTGAGCAAGTCGAGAGGGATGTACGTTACGAGACTGTATAGCCAGATCACTCCAGCCCATCCCCAACCGGCTCCTTCTATCCGCGCAAAACTCCAGTTCGCATAAACCGCTATGAGTGTCGCCACCTGAGAGTATAGACAACGCAATGACACTTGTTTTGTTTTCGTGAAAAGAGTTCAAGGAACGCATTTGTTACATACCAGTTGAGCTATAACAAATGCAACAAGTAAGAGAAGACCAGGGGGTTCGACGTAGGACCAGCTACGGGATCTGGTGACGAAGATGAGAGCCTGACTTGTGATGCTAACTTGTAGATACAGAGCAGCCATCATTTGTTCAGGACGATGACTCAATGGTCTCACACTAAACATTTTCTACATAACCCTCAAAACAGTTAGCTTTTTGAACTGCCCTAGAGAAGAAACTGAGAGTAAGAGTATATACCGAGAAAATATTAGTGTCTTTCATCGCCCAGAAGAAAATGACAGTCATCAAGGCCTGGTAACCTCCAAATACGACTCCAGTCGAGAAGATTTCTATGAGTTTCCAGCTATCTGGCTGTGGAGATGGCTTCACTTTGTCCTTTGATATCGTCATGATTGCTCCTATAAGTAGCAATGCTTTTGTTAGTTTTTATCGATAGCTCGCTATTAAATGGAGTTGATACTCTATAATGTAACCTCACCGTCGTTTAAGATTGCTATGATCAGGACCATGAACGGCGCGAAATCGAACTCCCATAGGAGAGCAATGAACATGAAGCCAAACTGCACCATGTTGCGATAGCTTTAGATTAGGATTTTAACCATCAAAACCAAATGAAATCTTGTGCTATCTAATAACTACACTTACCACAATACGTATCGTGTTTGAAACCGCATAAATCTACACCGAAAGACGATGTCAAGATTGGAATTTGTGAGTCTGTGTAAAACTCTATGAAAGTTTTAACTCACAGTGTAGTTTTTCATTCTTTGGAATATGGCTCTACTGGTGAGCACTGCACTGATGATAACGCTCAGTCCAGGTTCTGTGAGAACAATATCAGAAGCGCCTCTGGCAGCATCAGTAGCACCAGCAACAGCTATACCAATATCCGCCCTTTTGAGAGCTGAGGCATCATTCACACCATCTCCAGTCATACCACATATATGGTTCCTTTTTTGCAGCCTACTCACAATCTCATACTTATGCTCTGCAATTTTCCGTGTGCACCGGTGAATATCCATGAATCGAATCCGCATATGTATTAGACAGATATAGCCTTCTGCTAAAGTGTATCTACCTGGAAAGACTTCTGCAAATCCATCAGCCTTCTCGATCAGTTCATCAACAGGAAGTGCACCCAAGGAAGAATCTTTCTCTTGTCCGAGCAGCGCAGAAGAAGGATACATGTTTGTACCCATTCCAAGCCTGCGACCAGTTTCTTTTCCAATTGCAAGTTGGTCCCCTGTTTCCAGTGAGAAAGACAAGCAAAATGAAATGTAGCTAGACAAGGATCAAAACAAAAGAACTGTGTGATTATTACCGCTTATCATTTTAACATTAACACCAAGGTTTAAAGCCCTCCTGATTGTCTCGGCACTGTCATGCCTCGGAGGATCAAACAAAGGTAAGAGACCCACAAGTTGCCATGGGCCACCAGAAGCATCTTTCTTCTTCTCAGGAACTTCCTGCACCCAATATGAAACGCAATGAAGACACAACGAGACAAGAACGTCTCCACATTATACCAGCATATGAGTATTTAATAACCAAGAACAAAAACCTGTCTTGCAACAGCCAAAGATCGAAGTCCACGCTCAGCAAACTTATCAACCACTCCTTGAGCCTTCCTCTTAACATCCTCCACGCAACTACATAGGTTTAGTATCTGTTTAACAAAGTTAAAGAAAGCTCATCAGCACAACCATTCCTCTAACCAGGACAGGACCGGATCTTGGCACAACCGGATGAAACATTGGTCTCAGCCCCTAAATTATGAAAACTTTTTTATTAAAGTTCTTAAGATCCGGTTTCAAGTCCCCGAAATCTCAGATCCGGCTTCATCAATACCTGCTCTGGAGCTCCTTTGCTAGCTCGGTACCAACTTCCATCAGACTCCACATACGTCAACGCGGTTCTCTTATCCACAGGGTTAAAAGGAAGGAAATGAACTTCCCTCACACCAGCCCTAGCCTCTTTAGGATCAGCAAGCATTCCAACAATAGCTGCATCAATAGCATCTTGACCCTCAATCCTCGAGGCTCTCGCAGCCAAGAGGATAACATGTTCCTTATCAACTCCTTTCGCAAACAACTCAACCAAGTTTCTATCAACAATAAGCTTATTCAACGTGAGAGTCCCAGTCTTATCGCTACAAAGAACATCCATACCAGCCATCTCCTCGATCGCAGTCATCCTCTTCGTCACAGCTCCTTGCAGAGACAATCCATGCGATCCAACCGCCATCGTAACGGACAACACGCTAGGCATCGCGATCGGAACGCCTCCGATCAACAACACGAGGAGGTTATCGATCCCGTCGCGGTACTCGCGGCGCTGGATCGGATACATCACGAGGAGCTCGACGACGATCCCTAGCGCGATCGAGCAGATGCAGAAGTTGCCGATCGAGGTTATGACTCGTTGGAAATGTCCGGTTTGGTTCGCGGTGTCGACGAGGTGAGCGGCTTTGCCGAAGAACGTGTGGACTCCGGTGGCGATGACGATGGCCTCGGTCTCGCCTTGGTTGCAGGTGGAGCCGGAGAAGATTTCATCGCCGGGGGCTTTGGTGACGGGGATTGATTCGCCGGTGAGGGATGATTGGTCGATCTTGAGAGGATCGCCGTCGAGTAGACGTGCGTCGGCGGGAATGATGTCGCCGAGCTTGACGGTGATTATGTCGCCGGGGACGAGAATGGATGCTTCTTGCTCGCTCCATCGACAGTCTCTGAGTACCTTCGTTCATATACCATAGCATCATTACGTGGAGTGGAAGATTAGTGTGTAACATTTATTCATAAATTTCTTATTAAAAGCCTTGAAAAGGTTCTTACTTTTAAATTTATGAAAAGTTTAATGTTATTGATTCTCGGTTAGATAACAAATTCTTGTTTTTATAATTGAACCTAGAATCGATTTGACGATTTCCAACTAGAACTTAACAAAAACACATGAACCCACCGTAACATTTTAGGAAGAATTTTGTCAAAAAAAAAAACATTTTAGAAAGAAATTTACATGAATGAATCTAAGCATTTCTAACTCCACTTAATATTTTATTCAAAAATGGGATTTGGAATAAGAAATATTTCAACTCATCTTCATTTTTCACATTATTATAGAATAAAAAATATGTTTACTCAATAATTGCTATTGGTTAAAATTTATGGAAAATTATTATCTTTTTAAAAATTAGTGCATTGATTGTCAACTATTATTTTTTTAACATTTGTGAAAAATAAAATATAAATTATATAAAAACAGAGGGAGTATTTCATTATGAAGTTACTTCATCTTCAATGCTTTAAGCCTAGGTATTTTAGATATCAAATATGTTTAATATTTAAAAGTTCTGAAGTTAATATATTAATCATTTTTAAATTTGTTTAATTTATATATTTTAAATTATTTATTTAGAGTTGGTAGTTTTATACTTGTTTTGTTGGTTAACTCAGATTTTTCCGAATATTTTTGCTAATTTTTAAATAGTTTTTTTTTAATGATATTTTTAAATTTGAGTAGTATTTATAGATATTTTGAATAAATTTAAGATACTTTGAGTAATTGTTAGGCCTGGTAATTGTTTTCAGTTGTTGGATGGACACCGGATAAAATTAGATTATAACTGAACACATTATGGAAATTAGAAATATTCGTACTAGATTTATGATTATGGTAGAGAATTTTTTTTTTGTAAACGAAGTTCCATGTTTTAATATTTTTGGTTTAAAAATGTAATATTTTGGTTTTTCAGTATACACTTAAAATAAAATTAGGTTAATCTATTAAAACAAATTTTCTTACCCTTTATAATTATTTTGTCAAACTCTATTTAGGTTTATTTAGCCAACAAAGATTTCACTACGATCATTACACGTATAATTGGTCTAACGGTTAGACTCTAACCTTTGTTCTGGGGGCTAGACCGGCCATGAGAGTAGCTGCAGCATTACCGGCGTTACTCTCTTCAATGAAACTAATGGTTGAGTTGATGAGTAGCAAACACACTATCCCCACAAAGTCTTCCCAATCCGGTGGCCGTCCTCCACCGTTGTCCAAAGCGATAGCCATTAGAGCCGCCGCTTCCATCACCCACGACAATGGGTTCCACATTAACCCTAAAAACTTTATAATTTTGCTTTTCTGCGTGTTACCAAAATCACAAGGTTAAAAAAGGTTCATCAATGTTTATATAATTTTTTCAAGAAAGGTGAAAAAATCAAGAAGAAACCTTCTTCTCTTCGAGCTTGTTGGGACCAAAGAGGTCTAGACGGTAAGAAGCTTCGTCTGATGTAAGACCTTGTTTTGTACATTTCAGCTCTTCGAAGACTTCCTCCATGGGTATCCGTATCTGTACCCATCACTAATGTTAATGTTTTTTCACTTCTTTTTTTCCATTAGTTTCTCAATTTTTTTTTTTTTTTTTACTTTTCAGTATTGTACTTTCTTGATCTAAAGAAAAAATGATTTCTTGGCAGACAAATAAATTATGCTAACACCTTATAATAAACTTCTTAAAATTGTTTTTTTTTTGTTGTAGAAAAAAATGCACTTTCTCGATGTAAGAAACTGTGCTTTCTTGGCAGAATAAGAAACACATAGTTAGCTAGGCATACGATCGTGTGATGTTTAAGTCCAGGGGCGAATGTAGAATTAGTTTTAAGTGGGTGCACATTTACTATAAAATAAAATATATAAAATAGTTGAATGGAACTTTGGTCATCAAGGGGGTGCACAAGAGCATTTTAACCATCTTTTCTAGCTGAATCCTTGTGTTTTTGCATACAAAATTTTTAATTGTCAGAATATTGTGGGTGCACGTGCCCCCATTGTTATTGCCCTGGCTTCGCCACTGTTTAAGTCATTTTTAAAATGACTCGGTGAAGCCATGCCATGAAGTCCAGTGACTCACAATAGAATCAAATCACGTTGTGAAGAAATTGTAAAGAAACGAGTTCGAGTTAGTTACAATATATGTATAAATATAATGTTTTGGAATTAGTCGAGTGACAAATAATACATATAATACCATATAAAACATAGAGTGCATATATTTACCAGATCAACGGCTTCATTCTTGATGTGGTCGAGTTTATTGCCTTTATCCGAGGTAGCTGCCATAGTGAAGCCGGAGAGAAAGAGAGTAAAGGAAAAAAGAAAAGGATTCAGGATAGTTACGAGGAGAAGACGAGAGTGGAGAACTATGAGAACGTTTAGTAAGTATCAAACTATTTGTAGTGTATGAAGATTTATCAAGGGACATCGTTTTTTTTTTTCTCTTTTTGTCAGCCAAGGGACTTCGTATTAAAACTTCAAAGACGTATAGTGAAACTGTAAAGTGTGAAACTGGGCTTATGCGAGGGAGGCTTGTTTGTATGTACACTTTTGATTAAATATATCAGTTCACGAGTTTTGCCTCTTTCTATCTCTACGTGGTATTTCGTTTTTCGTACATTTCTTTTTGCTTTTGCTCTAATAGTAATTAATATTAGTTTCTTCTTCATCATATTGTTTAATTCTTTTATAATCATGAGGTGATCTAAACTTTTTAGCACCAGATTAGTCATTTCAATATGAGTGTAACCGTTGAGTACCGGCGCACTCAAAGGCTCAAAGCATAGCACCATTTTGACTGGTCAAATGGTCAGGTTAAGGGGAATTGATCACTAACCTAAACTAACAAGACCATTTTCTTTATTCAAGTTTATTTGCTAAATCTCTTACTTTCCCTATTTAATCTCCTTCTTAAAATAGATCCTCAAAAAATTTCAATTGTTCATATCAACTCATTCATAGATCAAAGTTCTACGTTTTTTCACAATATAATGAATATATCATTTTAAACATGCCATCATCACAAACAATCTAACATGCCACAATCTATGAACGCGATGAATGTTCTTTTGAGCCCTGGAGGCTCATTTCGAGAAACGAAAAAACAAATTTTCCATAAACACAATACTCATTCGCATAATGTAACATATTATGATTAACTCACTATCGTTTTCTCAGGTATTGAAAGACTTTCGACTTCCTACTGTTTTCTAGGAAATAACTCCTTTGCTCGTGCTCGTTCAATCATTCTTCTTAAACTTCTCTTTATAACTCGTTTTCTCTCAAACTTCTCTCTAAGATTCCTTTTGAGTTGTTTTGAGAAATAAGAGCACAAGAGGTTCTTATATATGATTTCCAGTATTTCTCACTAATCAAGACACTTAATTTTAGTTTCCTTATTTGGTTTTGTCAAAGATCACCATCAATGATTTGATTCATTCTCTACAATATTTTCCCTAAATGATTCATGAATACTCGACATTCCTTCTGCATAATCTCGTAATGATGATTCCAAATTTTCACTACTTAAAATCCGCATTGCCTTATAGCCAAAATTTCCTTAATTAAATTTGTGATACTTTTTTTCCTTACTTATGCCCCGATCATTCTATGATTAGTTTACCGTCATTCAACCTGATTGGAAATCGTTTCAAGTGCTCACTGAACATCCAAAACTTAGTTAAAATTCCAGCTTATTCGTCCCATTGTTAAACGACTAGAGATGTTTCAACACTTAGAAAATAAATATATGCTGCAAAAAAAAAGTCCCTCAAACTTTTTCCTATGGGAGCTGATCATTACATAGAACACTTTAATCTTGCATAAAAGTCCTATTTTATTGTGTAAATGATTATTTTCTGATATAATCACAGTATTTGTAATGTATATTTTTACATATGTAACAATAGTTTTTACAGAATAAATCTGGGGGTAGAAACAATTTTGGAAGTAGTGGGACAAAGATAACTAATAAAGAAGAAACATGTGAAAAATACAACTATCTTTCTCTTCTTTAATTTTCTGGTTATACATTTTACGTGAGAATCATCTCTCTCTCACCCACTCATGCAAACTTTTTCCATTTAAGATGAGAAGATGCAAACTATTTCGAATTCCTGGAGTTACACAACCAAAGAAACCCTAACTATAAAAGATATTGTTTGTTAGTTATGTAGTAGAACACAAGTTGATATCATGCTAAAAATCATTATTATATATATACACTTTAGACTTAAGTTCTAGTTTTAAAATTTCTCTACAAACGTTTTGATTGTTGTGGTAATGAGTATATTTGCAATCTTTTCTCATGCGCCGTGGAAGAGATAATCGATTTTGACTTATCCGTTAATATTTGTGGTAATATAATAGTGCCGTCCGGATATGAATTAATTGAAGAAGTGAGGAAATATGGCTTCGACCAGAAAATAAACTCACGAGGATAAAGGGTCATCAACTTTTCTTTGCCATGTGAACAAGAAATGCCACTGGATGCTCGTGGATCGTAACAAATGAAATGCCATGTGGTTACATTTGTATCAAATGTCTTATGTTTTGGAGTTCAGTGTTTATTATCTCCTCTTTCTTTATTTAAATTAATATAAAGACACAGTTTCTTAGAGCACCCTTATCCCATAAAAAAAGAGGGTGTCTTTTGAATTTTTGTGGTCTTGCCCCCCCCCCAAAAAGCATAAGAAACAGTTCTTCCAATTCCAAAATAAAAAACGTTTTTAAGTAGTATTTTGCACTGTTTGTGGGCCCCATCGATACGTGGCAATCCGCAATTAAATATTTTTTTTAATAGAAAATAAAATAAAAAATAAAAAACTCCATTTGGGTTGTTGGGATAATGATGCCCTTATATATATATAAGAAACAATGTCTTTATATTGTAGGAGGATATATACCTATAAAATATAAAACTTCTTACCATCTAACAATAAACATATATATAATATATATATATATATATATGTTTATTGTTAGATGGTAAGAAGTTTTATATTTTATAGGTATATATCCTCCTACAAATATTCATGGTACATTATTCATGTTTATATTATGTTACCATTTATATTTCGTTTTGACTATAAGGGTTTAAAAAAATAGAAATGGACAAATAAACCGAATCTAAAATCCGAACCAAAAATAACATGATAAAAGTGAATCAGAACCGAACTTAATTCGACATAAATACCAAAGTGGTCTTGAACTCCAGTATTTTCGGATTATGCGGTTTCCAGTATTTTTGGATTATGCGGTTTACCCAAACCGAATCCGAAACCAAATGGATATCCGAAAAAATTCAAGAAATTAAAAATCCTAAAAGAAACTTATACCAAACACAGACTCAATCTCGTAAAAGTATAATCAATGTTGCATTAGACCTTGTTTATTTGTGCTTTTCTTTCTTAAAACTAAAAACAAACTCATTTGTTTGTCATTCTAATATCAAACCCGAACTCAATCCAAAAAAAATTATAAAAGAGACTTACAAATCAATTTTTCTTTCGAATCTCAAAATCAAATCAAATAGTACATCATTTTGAAGGAAAAGATTAGTATGTGAATAGTAATACATCATATTTGAAAGAATACTATTCACAAAGTCATTTTGGTGTTGAACTTTTTTATTTGCATAATAACACTTAAATTTTGATAAAATTTTATTTTATGCATAGAAAAATACCACACAAAATATTATACCCACTAATTAAACTTCTTATAACTTATAGTTTAATAATGCTATAATTTATCATAAAAAGTAACACTAAAAATACATAACTATTACAATTTTTTTAAAAGCACATATAGACCTCACACAATATAGAACATACTTTGATTGATTTTTGTAAGAAATATATAGTAATATTATTGTTTAAAATGAATTTCTACAATTGTATTGTACTGTATTTTTAAAAATTAAAATTAAAAAAAATAAGTGAATATGATTTTAATTTTATCAAATAAAATGTGTTATTAGAAATATATAAGAAGTTGAGAAATAAATATATTAATTATTGAGATGAAAAACTACTGGAACAAATTATAAAATTATTTTGAATTTACACTATTTTGAGGAAGGAGAGGAAGATGTAAACCATTGGAGATGGTCTTATAAAAAAAAAGGATAGTACAAGGGTCGTGTGAGTTTGCACGAGGTGAACTTGTTGAGAACCGGTTGAGAAGAACGACCGAGCAAGGATGGCAAAGGAAATGGCATACACTCGAACATACCACAAAACTCATTAAATGTAACATGGCAACCAACTAACACGCAACAAACATAATATAATCAGTCATTTCTACAATAAAACCAGTATCTACACGACAACGGTCTCAAAATGAATTAGTTTGTTCCATGTTGCTCATGTCAGACGCTATGCATCAATATGCAGATCTCTAGAGAAATATAATAGAATAGGATAATTGCAACAATCTATACTATAAACCAGATAAGAAAATTGCAGAAGTTTATACTAATATAACAAGAAATAGAATAGAACACACAAAGTAACACACTATTCAACATGGATACACCAACTGACATGCAACAAAAATAAGATTTCAGATTTTCTACTTACAAACAGACAATAGGCGAGATACCAAACTCCATGCTATTCTCAGTTCACAAGTATACTATACTAATAACATATGCATAGTATGACAGAACTACAAACATTGTATAGAATAGTCTGAGTAACTGTCCTTCCAATTATTCCATTGCACCCAACAACTCAAATCCTAACATTCCAATAACAACTTATGTATAACATACCTGGAGGCTTAAACCTTTAATCAACATAACCCACTTATACCATTGTATATAATATTCTAAAAATCGTTAGGCGGTGGATAGACGTTTTGTAAAGGATTATTGTTTAGGCGGGCGCCTAAACCGATTTTTTAAATGTCTAGACCAATTTTTGAGAAAATTGATTTGAAAAAATCGTTTCGCTCGTACTCGATTTTCCGACTAGGCGGACGCCTAGACGCCGCTTATACCGATTTTTAGAACAATGATTCTATGTAACCTAAAATGGTATAGTATATTAGCATCCTAGACTATGATGTATGTTTGACATTTACACCATAAAATCACTTAGTTATCTATCCTAATTGTTTTTTTATCTTTTTTATTTAATTTCTCCTCCGGTTTAGCCTGTTTACTGAACTAAGATTTATTTGATTTTTCTATGTAGTGTTCTTGTATTATCCCATAGTGAGTTTGTCGGGTAAACTTTTCGGTCTTCAATCAACAAAGCTCGAGTAAGCAAAATAAAAAGGGCCATTGGGTATAAATAAGAAACGGGCCCAAAAAAGAGCCGACTAAACTTTGTTTTGGGCCGAATATAGAAAACAAAGCGGATCTTGACCCGACCCATAATACATCACCCGCTTACGCACCGTCGTCGTCTTCGTAACAAACTTGGCTTTTACCTCTCCCCTCTACCGACCTTACGTCGCCGCCGCACGCAAGTGTATAAAAAAATCCCATCTTTCTCTAAACCTCAAACTAGTTCATTTCTCAATCGAATCTTTAGGTAAAAGCGATGTCAGGCTTAGCATGCAATTCATGTAACAAGGAGTTCGACGACGACGCTGAGCAGAAGCTCCATTACAAGTCCGAGTGGCACCGTTACAATCTCAAGCGCAAGGTACTTCCATCTTTAGATATTCATATGATTTGGTTCTTCTATGTTCTTGTGATTGTGATGAACTAGTTCAGTGAATCTCTTCTGATTCTTGGTTTAGTGTTCTTCGAATCGGAACTGTTCGCTTGCTTGTTTTCTCGGGAAAATCCTATGAGCGCGTTATCTGTGATGCTTATGGTTATAAACTTGTAGCCTCGTCAGAATTGATAGACTTATGATGTTCATATGATTTGTGATTATGATGAAGAGTGTGGTTTATTTTACTTTAACTATTGTTCTGAAATGTTAGATCGCTGGTGTTCCTGGAGTTACAGAAGCTTTATTTGAAGCAAGACAAACATCAATTGCTCAGGAGAGGATCAAGTCTAAGGAAGCACCAATGCTTTACACTTGTGGACTCTGCAACAAATCTTACAGGAGTTCCAAAGCTCATGAGCAGCATCTCAAATCTAAGAGCCACCTTTTGAAAGGGACAAGCAACGGAGAGGGAGATAAAGCGATTATTAAGCAGCTTCCTCCTCCTCCTCGCCGTGTTGAGAAGGAGGAGATGGTTGAGGAAGAGAGTGAAGAAGATGAATGGGTTGAGGTTGATTCTGACGAGGATTTGGATATGGATGAGGATGATGAGTCGGGTTCTGGTGAAGATATGGATGAGGATGATGATATTGAGTTTGAATTGGATCCGACTTGCTGTTTGATGTGTGATAAAAAGCATAAGACGCTAGAGAAGTGCATGGTTCATATGCATAAGTTCCATGGGTTCTGTATTCCTGATATCGAGTACCTCAAGGATCCAAAAGGGTTTCTAACCTACGTCGGTCTGAAGGTATGTTGTTTTGTCTCATCACTTTTTAGCCCACAGACAGGTTAAGGATGTTTGTTTTCTATTACAGGTCAAGAGGGACTTCATTTGTCTGTACTGCAATGAATTGTGTCATCCATTCAGTAGTTTGGAAGCCAAAAGTCACTGTAAAGTGCATTACGGTGATGGTGGTGATGAAGAAGATGCAGAACTAGAAGAGTTCTATGACTACAGCAGCAGGTCTCTAAACCTTCTTCTCTGTTAAGAGTATCTTATTACCAAAGGAATCTTGCTTGAATATCGTTTCTCTTGAATAGTTATGCCAATGAAGGTGAAAACCAGATGGTTGTATCTGGTGAATCAGCTAATACCGTAGAGCTTTTTGGTGGGTCTGAGCTTGTGATTACCAAGAGAGGGGAGAACAAAGTAACGTCTAGGACTCTGGGGTCTCGTGAGTTCATGCGCTACTACAAACAGAAGCCACCACCGTCTTCTCAGAAGCATATCGTCAACTCTCTAGCCATGAGGTTTGTCTTTTGAGACCACCCATCAGAGATCATCTCTTGTTACTCTTTTTCTCTGTTGACTTGGATGGATGTTAAAACAACGCAGGTACAAGAGCATGGGAGTTGGGACTAGCAACAGTGCAGTCGAAGGAGGACATGGTGAGGATGAAAGTGATGAGAGAGATGAACAAAAGAGGAGCGAGAATGCGTGTTAAGCTCGGAATGAAGAGCAACGTCATCAGAAATCTTCCCAACAACGTCACGTATTAATCCTCTCCCAAACTAGTGCTCTTTGATTCTGGAACGCTTTTTTGTATTGTGAGAATCGCAAAACATAGTTTTATGGAAGCTTTGTTGGTGAGTAAATCCGGAACTTAGACCATGTCTATTGGGGTGACTTAAGGGGTCCTTAGCAAAAAGTGGTGGTGGACCCCACCACTTTTGTTAAAGACCACTCCTAAAACTCTCCATTTAAGGACCGGTCCTTGCACTGTTTCGTGGGCCCCACTGACACGTGGCGGCCCACAATTGGTTGGATTTAATTTTTTTTTTTTAAAAAAAATCAAAAAAAAAAAGTTAAGGACCCCATCAATGGAGATGCTCTTATACTTCTCATATGGTTTTGAAAGACTTGTAAGCCATTGGGCCGAAATTTTGTCCGATTGTCATTTTTTCTCTTAACTACATACAGATTGTATTAGAGCATTACAAAGCCCGAGAGCGCTATTGAATTTGGTATAGAGAAATAAGAACCGTTTGGATCTCTATAAACTTTAGTTCGATTTGGCTCTTTTCATATTTGGTTTGCAGCAGGTAGAAATACTAGGAGTTGACTAGTATCTGAAAAAAAATTGGGTCGGTTTGTTTGGCTCAGATCAGATATCAGATAATTCAATAAAAGATGATACCGTGTAACTTAGGTTCTTCAAATTTAAATTTTAAGTGATTTGGTACTTTTTTTATAAAAGTATCTGGATCATTCCGGTTTTTGAAAATATTTTACGATTGTGATTGTGAGATAGTAATGTTCTAAAAATTGCTAAGCGGTGGTTAAATGTTTTATAAAAAAAAATTGTTTATGCGGGTGATTAGTGAAAGTGATTGTTTCCCTTGAAATGTACGTTGTATAGACTTCATAATATATAGTACAAATGAGTTGAGAGATATCAGGGATCTCCTATTGACTAACAGGTATATAGGAGAATATACTAGAGAATATACAATGATAGTTATCCTATCTAATACCCTCCCTCAGTTGCAGCGTGGGATGTCGCACGCCAAGACTGGTACGGAAGCTCGTGAACAGCGAGGATGGAAGGCCCTTTGTGAAAATATCGGCGTACTGCAGCGTTGATGGAATATGATGAACCCTAACCTCTCCCATTCGAACTTTTTCGCGCACAAAGTGTATATCGATTTCGATATGTTTGGTCCGCTGATGTTGAACTGGATTTGTGGAGAGGTAGACTGCGCTTACATTGTCGCAGTATACCATTGTGGCACGTTGGAGAGGTCTCCCGAGCTCTAGAAAAAGGTTGCGTAGCCAGCAAGCTTCTGCTACTGCATTCGCCACTCCTTTATACTCTGCCTCTGCACTTGATCTCGACACTTTCGGTTGGCGTTTGGCGGACCAGGAGATGAGGTTGTCACCCATGTAAATGCAAAATCCCGAAGTTGACCGTCTTGTTGATGGACATCCCGCCCAATCGGCATCCGTATACGCGGTGAGGTCCATCTTTTGTTTCTTTAGCAGCTGTAATCCCAATGATTTGGTGCCTTGAAGATACCGAATGATGCGTTTTAAAGCGAGAAGGTGACGCTCACGGGGGTCATGCATGAAAAGACATATCTGTTGCACTGCATAGGAGATGTCAGGTCGTGTGAAAGTGAGGTATTGAAGAGCACCTGCTAGGCTGCGATACTCAGTTGGGTTTGCCACTGGTTTGCCATCGTCATCTGCTAGCTTCGACTTCATATCAACTGGTGTCATGCAAGGTTTACAGTCTGACATTCCAGCGCGGGCGATGATCTCCTCAGTGTAGCGGGATTGAGACAAGAAGAGGCCATGGTCGTTGAATTTTGCAGAGACACCTAGGAAAGAATTGATAGGTCCCGAGTCTGACATAGGGAACTCTGTCTTCAAAACCTTTATGATCGTGTCTCGTAGTTGTGATGTAGAGGCCGTTATGATTATATCGTCCACGTACAGTATTAGATATGCGATGTGACTTCCTTTTCTGTAAACAAAAAGACTTGTATCCGATTTGGATTGAACAAACCCATTGTTAGTAATGAACTTAACAAATCTTGCATTCCATGCCCTCGGGGCTTGTTTCAAACCGTATATAGAGCGATTTAGCTTGCAAACGTGATTAGGTTTTGCTGGATCAACAAATCCTGGCGGTTGAAACATGTATACCTCTTCGTCTAATGTACCATGGAGGAACGCGTTCTGTACATCGAGTTGATGCACCGGCCAGTCGTTAAATAAGGCGACGTGGAGGATAGTCCTGATGGTTGCCGGCTTAACCACTGGGCTAAAGGTTTCGTCGAAGTCAATGCCTTGCTCCTGTGACTTTCCATTAGCGACAAGCCGAGCTCTATGTTTCCTGAAAATTCCATCTGCATCATACTTGTGTTTATAAAGCCACATTGAGCGCACTATGTTAGTGTTAGGTGGCCTTGGCACAAGATCAAAAGTCTTGCTTTTAACAATAGCATCGTACTCAAAGTTCATTGCTGGATTCCAATTAGGATCTTTTAGAGCTTGAAGATGGCTTTTAGGTAGAGGAGAACGAGTTTGAGTATGGAGAGAAAAGATTTGTTTGGGTTTAGAAATACCATGCTTGGATCTTGTGGACATGGTGTGCCTTGGAGCCTCAACAACTGCTGGAACAGTGCGAGTTGGCGCATCTTGAGAAGGAGTACGAGCAGCTGTTTGAGTTGCAACTGGTGTAGGTGATTCCAAGATGGTGCGAAACAGGGGAGAAATCTATGTTTCGTAGTTGAGAAAGTCGTAGTTTGATTCTGTTTGAGGTTTTGAATCTTTGTACGGGAAGCTGCTCTCATCGAAATGAACATGGCGTGAAAGAATGATTTTGTTGGTGGAAAGGTCCAAGCACCTGTATCCTCTATGGTTGTTAGGATAACCTAAGAAGATACATTTAGAAGACCTTGGAGAAAGCTTTTTAGTGTGAGAGTGATTGATGTTAGGATAACACAAACACCCGAAAGTTTTTAAGTGAGAATAGGAGACAGGCTTATTAAATAGTACCGAGAATGGGACTTTGTTTAGAATGGCTTTAGACGGAAGAAGGTTGAGTATGTGGACCGCCGTGTGCAAGGCTTCCACCCAGAAGGAAGAGGGGAGATGAGCCTGGAAAAGGAGACAACGCATGGCATTATTAATAGTGCGTATCATCCTTTCCGATTTTCCATTTTGTTGGGAAGTGTAAGGACAAGAAAAACGGAAGGTAATACCCTTTGCTGCAAAATAATCATGAAATTGTGAGTTATTATATTCGCCACCGTTGTCGCATTGAAGCGATTTTATATTTCTGCCAAACTGTGTTTCCACATAGTTTGAAAAGTGTAGAAATTTTGCGAATGTTTCATGTTTATGTCGCGTAGGGTATACCCATAGAAAGTGTGAGTAGTGATCAAGGAAAAGAACATAGAACTTGATACCACTCATACTCTGCACTGGCGATGTCCACAAGTCGGAATGTATTATATCGAAAGGTTGATCAACAGTTGTGTGTGATTGATCAAAAGGGAGCTTTATTTGTTTGCCAAACTTACAAGCTGAACAAAGGTGAGAAGGCACTTGTTTATTACATGAAAAAGCATTAGAAGAGATAAGATAATTCAACGTTTGGTCGCTGGGGTGAGCCAGTTGCTTGTGCCAATCGTTGGAAGTTGTTGCAGAAAGAGCCAGAGGTGAAGAAGCTTTATTTGAAGAAGAGATGATGGGATAGAGATCTCCTGTGCTATCACTGCGGAGAATCATCCTCTTCGTATGAAGATCCTTCACAGAAAAACCGAAAGGATCAAACTCAACAGAACAAGAATTATCTTTTGTGAATCGACGAACAGATATGAGATTTTTTATGATGGATGGAGTAACCAAGACAGTGTTTAAAGATAGAGGACGAGACTTTGTGTGGAAAGAAAAAGATCCAGTGGTGTTAATCGGAATCATACCTCCATTTGCAACTGTAACGTTTTTTCCGATGCTATTTTTAAAAACAGACTTAAGATTACCTGCCGTATTAGCCAGATGAGCCGTCGCGCCTGAGTCCATGTACCATTGATTATCCGATGGGTCCATGAGTGTCATGGTGTTGAAAGCAGCCGCAAAGTCCATGGTGGGTTCGTGTTTTTGATTGCCGCCGTTGGGGTTCTGGTTTTGTTGTTGCTGGCGCTGAGGTTGTGGACCGAGCAGACCTTGTTGTTGAAATTGTGCATATGGGAGTTGCGCCCATGGGTTGAACTGCTGAGGCGTCCACAGCGGAAAACCATTATTCCAGTATGGAACGTTCCATTGGTTGAACTGTGGCCGGTTTTGATTTGACTGGTTCCGACCTCTTCTTCTGTTACCTCCTCTGCCTCGTTGTCCCCTGTTTTGGTTGAGACGATGTTGATGTTGACTCTTGTGTTGGGACGTTTTCTGATCGGTAGCAGAGTCAGTAGCAACCAAAACTTTAGCGGAAGAAGGTGTATCTTCGTGTGATGGACTTGGTTTCTTTCCCTTACCGAGGCGATCTTCCTCCAATATGAGCATGGAACGTGCTTCTTTGAAAGTAGGGAAAGGTTGTCGATGGATTATGACATTTATGATGTTGTCATATTTTCCATTGAGGCCATTGAGAAGGTATGTAACCAAGGTTCTTTCAAACACGGGGGCGTCCACATTTGACAATAGATCGGCGATGGATTTTAGTTCTTGGCAGTAGGCATGAATCGTCATGTCACCGATTTCCTTTGTACGGAGCTTATGATCAAGCTGAATCGCTCTTGCTTCTTTATTGTCCCGGAAAAAATTCTCCAGTCGAATCCATATTTCCCTCGACGTACCACCTGTCTTAAACGTGCTCTTGAACAAGTTTTTCGACAGAGTGCCGTATAGCCATAACTTGACCAGGCCGTCCCGCTTCTTCCATGCTTCATCATTATCATCCGCAGGAAGAAGAGTGCCATCGAGGTGGCCCGAGACGTCGAAGCTTTGGCAATGAGTAAGGAATAATTCCCTCCAAGCGTCATAGTTTCCATCATCAATATCCAAGAGAAACGGAACGTGGGATTTGATGTTGGTGACTCCATAGGCGCGTTCAAGTTGAGCGGGGGCAGCGGCCATTGGAGAGGAGGGAAAGAAGACGGGAGAGAGAGATGTGAAGGTTAGAAGAGAAGAAGAAAGAGAGAGAGTTTTGAGAACGCAGAGAAGTTGCGTTGAGAGTGGTTCAGGAACTGTAACCCTCTGATACCATGAAAGTGATTGTTTCCCTTGAAATGTACGTTGTATAGACTTCACAATATATAGTACAAATGAGTTGAGAGATATCAGGGATCTCCTATTGACTAACAGGTATATAGGAGAATATACTAGAGAATATACAATGATAGTTATCCTATCTAATAATTAGACCGATTTTTGAATGTTTAGAATATTAAGAAAATCAGTGTAAAAAATGGTTTTGTTTATATCCTATTAGGCGATAGGTTTTTAGAACACTAGGGATACTAAACAGTACTAAGGAGTAATAATTATGCTATATGGGCTCCGGAATAAGTTAATGGGCTTTACCCAGTAAATATTGAACTCAAATACAAAACTTAAGCAAAACTATGGTATCTCCGTACCTGAACATCATGATCTATGTCCACTAAATTGTCAACGGGTGGTCTTATAGACCAGAGCATAGACTTTAAATTCGACTTTTTACAAGTATCATTCGAAATGGAAATAACAATTCATGGTAGTGAAGCGACATTACATTAGACTATTTAAGAGTCTAGACTGACTATTTACTCAGAAATCATCATTCGTCTATTACCTTTTTGCAACGAGTCAATATTATCAAGCGAATGGTATTATTAACTCTGTTAGTGGATACTCCGAGATCGAATCTCCTTTGTGTTTATCTGTGGATTTTGGTGTATATACAGATTTAACTTTTTGTTTTTGTCAACATCAACTTTTAGACGTTGAGATTTTGTTAGATATCTAGTGGAGCTCTTTCGTTTATTTTCTACCCAAAAACACAAAGTAAATTCATCAGGATTTAACATCCTATATGGGTTCTATCTTTGGGGAACATTATTGAGTCTTTTTGATCATGGATTAAACACAAAATTGCAAAAATAGCATTTGTGTTATAAATGAATCACATACCTTATTATACCTACAAAATATCTAAATATGAAAAGTCCAGCATATGTGACATCGAATGGCTACGATTATATGACGAGAAATGAATTATTAGAAGAGGAGAAAGATATTTCCGCATATTTTATTAGAAACTAGGTGTTTGCCCGCAATTTTGCGGGTAATTATATTATATCAAAAATATATATTATGTTTACACATAATAGTTTTTGAACAATAATTAAAAATTTAAAAGTTTTAAATTTTTAATTTCAAACAGTTGAATAATTAGAAACTTCTGTATATATATTTTAGAAGATCAATGAAATTTAAAATAGTTCAACAACATAAAATTTAGTCATTCAATATTTTTCTCTAGAAAAAAACAATATTATAACTAATCCAGATAATTGATTTTAAAATTACTTTATATTTTATTTTAAGACGCTAAAAACCAGAAATACTCTAGCATTTAAAAGAAAAAGACTGTTTTTGTATAGGTCTTATAAAATTAATATAATCAGTGACTTTTAACATGAACATCTTTTGGGAATATATTTGTGTGGACTTTAAAAACCTTAAAAGGTTCTAACAATTCCTTACATACAAATATAATTATTTTATATAAAAATACATAACCATCAAATTTATTTCTACAAAATGTTAAAGTATTTTATTTAATTATAGATAAATAATTGATAAAAATAAAAAATTGATAAAACATATATACTATTTCTCTAATTCTACATTTAGTTACAATATATCATTACTTGTAATATCACTTGTATTTTTGTAATTTTTATTAATTAATTCTAGAGTTATCTTTCTTTTTTAGAAGTTAACTAATAAAAGTAAACAACTCATCAAATTATAATTATTTTTTAAAACTTAACATATTAACGATACATAAGTAAAACATGACTTATATGACTTATCAATTAATATATAATAAAAATTTATCTCCTTAGAACTAAGGATAAATTTGATTAGGATAAACATCAAAACATGTAGGAAATTGTAGTTTAAACAATTTCTCTCATAATTTATCAAATCACAAATCACACTTTCTCACTCGTTTTTTATTTAATGTTAACATAAAATTCAAATGGGTTAAGCAAACAAATTCTTCCTTAAATTATTTCCGACCATCATACTATTTTATCAAACACTAATTCATTGAAGAAATTTTTTTATTATTAAAATAAACATAAAATATTATTTTTATTTATTTTAAATTACTTAAAACATAGATATTTTAATTAAATCTGATTAATTATATATAAAAGAAAAAATAATTTTTAATTTTTAAATAACGTAATGTCGTTATATTAGGCATATATACTTAATATTAATGTGAGATACACAGTAAATCAAAATAAACTGTTTTATTTGTATACAATTTGTTAATTTTTTATTATTATACATTTTAAAAGTTTATTTATACCGTAAAAATACATCTCATTATTTTTAAATAAAATTTTCTTACTTACAGTTTACATTATAATTATTTTCTTAAAACTTAACATATTAACGATACATAAGTAAAAAAAACTTATATGACTTATCAATTAATATAGTAAAATTTATCTCCTTAGAACTAAGGATAAATTTGATTACGATAAACATCAAAACATGTAGGAAATTGTAGTTTAAACAATTTCTTTCATAATTTTATCAAATCACAAATCACACTTTCTCACTCGTTTTTTATTTAGTGTTAACATAAAACTCAAATGGGTTAAGCAAACAAATTCTTCCTTAAATTATTTCCGACCATCATACTATTTTATTAAACACTAATTCATTGAAGAAAATTGTTTTTATTAAAAATAAGCATAAACTATTATTTTCATTTATTTTAAATTACTTAAAACAAGATATTTTAATTAAATCTGATTAATTATATATAAAAGAAAAAATAATATTTAATTTTTAAATAATGTAATGTCGTTATATTAGACATATATACTTAATATTAATGTGAGATACATTGTAAATCAAAATAAGAGAAATTGTCAAAAATACCACTTTCCTTGTACCACTTTTCAAAAATACCTTAATCACTTTTACCCTTGTTTTTTAAGAGAAAAAAACATATTTATAACCCTTGGGTTAATTAATTTAAGACTTAGGGTTTAGAGTTAAGGGGTGGTGTAGAGTGGGGGTAGGGTTTAGGAATTTAAAATTTAGGATTCTAATTAATTTTAAAAAAATTCGCCCCTTAAAAAAATGTTATTTTTAAAAATGTCCCTTTAATGAAGGTAAAAATGAAAAGTGGTACAAGTAAAGTGGTATTTTTGAAAATTCCCCTCAAAATAAACTGTTTATTTGTATAAAATTTGTTAATTTTTTATTATTGTACATTTTAAAATTTTATTTATACCGCAAAAATACATCTCATTATTTTTAAATAAAATTTTCTTACTTTCAGTTTACATTATATTTTTCGTCTTTGACTTTAACTATTGTAGGAATGATAATTTTTATTGATCTTACTTACTCAATTTATCTAATTGTCTTAAAAACACATTGTAGTAACACAAAAAATACATATATCTCGACAAAAAAAATAATAAATCATAAGAATATAAAAACCAAAAACACAACAATCATATTTTGTTATTTTCCTCGTGTTTTATTTATGACTCTCTTTTTTCCTATTAAAATTAAACGTGATAATTATATTATAATCAAAGCTATATAAATTATATTAATAGAGTATTAAGTCTAGGAAAAACATGTGTTTGATTAATATAATTTTAAATGACTAACCATATAATAGTTTTAAATGAATTACTATATAATAAATAATTTACCATAGAAAAATTATATATTTGACTGTTTCTCATATATTTGACATATTTTTAGCATATATATATAGCAAATGAGTGGGTTTAATTAATATTATTAGGTTTAGATTAATTAGTTTTCTGAAATCTATAATTTATTTTATTCACTATTAATATAAATATATTTAAATCATTTTTATAATTGTTTATTTAGTATCATATGTATTTATATGTATATTATCAACTTATATAATGTATTTATGATATTTAATTTATTTCTATAAATGAATTATATTAATTCATCTATATTTAAGATGTTTAATTGTTTGTTTAAAAACATAGCTTAGATGAAGTAATTCTAGGATTAGTTTCCTTTTAAAACATTTAATTAAATAAATAAAAAGTGAAAAACTATCGACCAATCAAATTATAACAATTAATTGGAAAACTCTCCTATGAGTGACACATTAGCAAAATCACTAAAGTGAATTCTCAATTAATATATAAGACATTTTCGTTTTGATTTTAATTTGCGTTAAAGTTGTTTCGTGTAAAGCATCGAGTTTCTAGGGAAGTTATTTCGTTGCTGGTGTGGCGACAGACTATTTCACAGAACTTTTCAAATCTGGGAGGGTTTAAGCTGAAGAATATGAGAAAGCTATTATAGATTTCCACCACGGAGTATCCTTGATTATGAATGAAGATAATGCTTAACCATTGAGTCTAAAAGAAATACGAAAAGCAGTCTTTTGTATTGGTCGGTCTAATGCCAGTCACAAAAATCAGTAGACATACTAAAATAATACCAATGTAGCTTCTTAATACGGTTTCGTATCTCCTTTTTTATATTTTCCAGTACTCTTAACTCGTATCTATTCAGTACTTCACCAGAAATTATCATAGTAGACAAATTAAGTTTTAAAACATGTAAAGTACCAAAATTCTATCAGAAGATATATATATATAAAGAGAGAGAGAGATGTATAATTCGTATTCAACCATATCGACAATAGATTAGAGCTTTGATTTTATTTTAGTTTCTTAGATATATAATCTTTACGTTTCTTTCTTTGCATTCTATTTTTCAAAATTACAATATACTCCATCTGTTTCATCTTACTTGCCGTTATAGGTTTTTACACACAGATTAAGAAAACATTTAGGGGGGGTTATTGGGAGATAAATTTATGTAGAGTTGGTGGATTTTAAAAGTTGATAGATTTCATAAGTCATGTGGATTATGAAAGTATATATATGTTCACTTATGAAATTTGATCATAATTTTTCAAGATTGCTACAGATTTTTTTGAACTTGTATTACTTTTTTTATCATTCTTTTTGGTCATTTTATTTTTAAACTTGTATTTCTTGAAGTAGTGTATTTTCACAAAGAACCTTTAAGGAAGAAAATGACCAATAAAGGTTTCACTAAAGGGTAAATATATTATTATACCTCTAGAGTTAACTAATTTAAACTTGGATTTTAGATTTAAGGGGTGGGATATTGGGAGTGGGGTATAAAATTATAAGAAACAAAATTTGAAAAATGAAAAAAAATTGAAATTATTTTTTATAAAAAGTTTCGACTTTTAAAACATATAATCTGAAACTATAAAAAATATTTTTTTATATTTATATATCTATAAAACAAAAGGTAAAGGAATATTTTAGCTCTATAAAGTAAAATCTATTATTTTCTAGATGTTTTTATCACATGGATTTTGAAAATCATATGAATATATGTAATATTTTGAAAGTTGTGTCTTATGAGTAAACATATAGAGAATTCATCTCCCAATAACACTAGATTTAGTTAGAATTAGAAAATTAACAATGATTAAACTTTTTGAATAACAAGGGATTTTAATGGATTTTGAGAATTCTTATACCAATAACAATAGATTTACTAAGACTTTTAAAATTCTTGAACCAATAACAATGGAATCTTAAAATTCTCAAAGTCAACGAGAATTCACTTACCAATAACCCCCCCTTAGTTTTACATATTTCTCAAATAAAAACATCATTACTTATAAATTTAACCACATTTCAACCAATCAAAATAGAATAGCATATAAAATTAATAAATTTTGCATTGAAATCATAAAACGACACTTATTTTTAAACGAAAATTTTACTCTACAACGACATCTAATTTGAAACGGAAGGAGTATTGATTAGGTTGACTTATCCCAAACCGGAGACTGGAAGCAGATCCACCACCAAGACGCTGTAATGTCCTATCACCGCTGGCATACAATCCCTTGCCACGGCTGAAACGCTGCAACCTAGAATCGCGAATATAACTGCATGCGGATAATATCAGATCATGCTTGTACATTCCAGTCTTTATATCTTTGGTTAGGTACTTGTAAGCCCATTTGGTCGAGACGATAAACCGAAGGGAAAAGTTTGTAATATCTATATATATATATATATTTTTTTTATGGAGATTAGGGGAAAATGGAATACATTGGAGAATCTTGACATGCTGACTCCTCATTTAGTCACATTTCTCACTCCGGTAAGAAAGTGGGACAATTACTGACATGGCAGCAACCATGGAAAGAAAATTAAAGTAGAGTTAATAATACCAATATTCTTTACAAAAATCAATCACAAAAAAAGAATTGAGAAACAGAAAAACGTGAACTGTTGCTGCAGTGAGCCATTTTGAAGTACTGGTTCTCTTTACCTCTTTTAAAGCAAAAAGTATTTCGATATGTGGTAAGTAATACATAAAAATTTATATAATTTTTAGTAATACTGAAATTTTGAAAAGATTTTTGAATCAGGCTCTATTTTTTTTTTTTGAAAATATTTCATCATATTTCAATCTAGTTAACTGTACATGGTTAGATCATGTCCATATTGTAGGACATCCCTACCAAGTCCAGGTCCATCTTTGGAAAGTTTCTTTCTTGTATGGTCGAAGAACATTTAAAGTATTCGGGAAAAGATAAGTGGTTATTTTGCCGATAACTTAGTTGCTTCAGTTACACTTGTTCGACTGAAAATGATAAGTATATGAAGTGTGTAAGGTCAAGTGATTTATGGAGTTAATTACAAAAAAAAAAAAAAAGTGATTTATGGAGTCCTCCTAGTCCTATTTTAACTTTAGGAAGCTTCTAAAAAATAGTGTCGCCGAGCCTATCCACCTACATCAGGTTGATCGGCATTTAATCTAACAAATTTGATTATTTCTTGTAAATGGGATTTCCTTGACTATGTATCGTCCACCACCAGATGATTCACATATAACTAGTTCCAACATATATTTTTATGCATAATAGACGCGTCCAAATTTGAAGTTTGTATTCTTGTTAATCTAATTCTTTTAGCTGAACCACACCATTATATTGAATGTGGCAACCCAAATCAAAAGATCATAATATTTTGTAACCATATGATTAAAGTATTGATTTGAATATATATATATATATATATATATATATATATAACTGTGAATTTGATATTATTTTAAAAGAAGAAATAGCAAATGAGTGATTCTCTTAGTGTGTGTTAGTCTAGTGGCTGTGACCATTGACCTCTTCACCTCACATGAAGAGTTTGCTTTATTTTTTTTTTGTCAAGTGAAGATTCCTTTTCGTATGGTAAATGGATTATAGGGCTAGTTTGTTATGGCCCATTATTAAAAAAAAGTTCCTAAATATTATTTGTAAATGTGATTTTTCAAAATTATTTATATATATCATCATATATTGAGATGATCTGGCTTCTAAATAATAGTACATGGCATGAAGTTAATTATGATATGGAAAATTATAAATTCAAAAAATTAAAATTTGATAGGTTGCTATATGGTGGAGCTTTGGTTTGTGTATATGTATTACACATAAAAAATGATATGTGATATACTTTAAAAAATAATAATAACACGTCATACGTGATGATGAAATATATTTTCATATGTTTGATTATGAAATAAACATTAAATAATATTAAAACACAACAAAAAAGTTTGTTGATTCAAAAATATAGAAAATAATATAATAGAAAAAATATTTAATATATATGTATTTTAGTTTTTATTGAGGTTTGAGATTTTTAGATGTTGTGATTCAAAGTTTTGGCTTTGAGCCTTGCCCTTTGGAGGGCTTATCTCTGGTGAAGTTCTAAATATGTGTCATGGTGTTGGAAATTGTTGTTGGTTTGATCTTAAGCTTGTTCCCGATTATGTTGTGTCTGCCTTGGTTTCGATTAGTCTATCTTCTTGGTTGGTGATTGCTCAAGGCGTATGGTTCTTGATCTTAAGTGTGGTTTGTTCAGTTAGTGTGGAAAAAACTTTAGTGAAAACCAATTCATTATTTTCTGCTTCAATGTTATGTGCTTTACTTCTAATAGTACTCATTTTTAGTATGGTAGTAGCGCGGTTATGTGAACTTTAGTTACTATGTTTGAATTTAGATTTTGAAGATTTTTTGATGTTATACCGGTTATCATATTTTATTTTATATTCACTCTATTACAAAATATATGTTTTTTGAGACATATGGATAATTATTAAAAAGTTATTTTTGTCTAAAAAATATCATTTAGATATAAATTAAATATTATTGATTACAAGTTTTTAATAAAATTAAAATTATTATAAAAAGTTATTTTACATATTAAAGCATAAAACACTATATTAGCCGTTAAAAATGGAGAAAGTATTATTTTTAATAAAATAGTAATAAAAAATAAATATGATGAGAGAAGATAAAATTGAGGATTAAATTTGAAATGAAACAAAGCAAAGCCTCTCGATCTCTCATCATTCTTCATTATTTGCACTCTATTACCTTCTCTACCCTACCACTCTACCCACGTGTCATTCTTCATCTCTCCAACCCTCCAACATTCTCATTCTATAATTGCTATGCATGTCGGTATATTTATCATTTCTTTATTCCATGTCTTCACAAAATAATTACATCTTCTTTTAAAACGAGTGTAAATATCTCAAGATTTTATTTGTGTTTGTGTTCACTTGGTAAGAAGAAGAGAACAAAATGTTTTACACTGTGCTATAATAACACCAAAAGTTACAAACACAAAGGAAATAAAGAAATAACTTTCGAGTAACACTAAATATGTTTTATACTAAAATAGCACATAAAGAAAAAAAACTTTTAAATAACATTTACTAAAATATAAAATAAAGATATACCCTTAGTTATAATTCTATAATAATAAATAGTTAACGACAAAAATAAGATATTTAAAATATGTAAATAATAAATTCAATAATATATATATACATATATATTATATTTAGTGATTGAAATTTAGGATACTATTTAGAGGGTGGGTGTTAGAGTTAGGATTTAGGATAATTTCATTTTTTCTTGTTTCATAAATGTTATTTTGAAAATTATTTTTTTGTGCTATTGTGATAAAAAAAGTTTTTTTTGTCAACTGTGATAAAAAATTTTATATATGGAATTTTTTCAACATCTATTATATTAAAACAGAATTATGATCTATTGATAAATGTGTGGTCCAATTATTTATTACTTATGTATTACTTCTATACATTATTAATACTAAGTCTTTTATATTATTTATAAATAACTAAACAAAAATATAATTATAAAAAGACAAAAATATAAAATTTAAGTTTTTCATTACTCATATATTTCTCCTATATATTAATAACATTAAGTCTTTTATATTATTAATAAATAATTAAACATAAATATGATTAAAACAAAAAAATATGAAAATTAATTTTTTTAGAAAAATTTAAACAAAAGGATACCCGCCCTTTAAAAATGTGGGTCAGAATCTAGTTAATATTTTAAAAACCCAACATTAAATTTTAGCAACAAAAATTTAAAAAGTGATATTTAATAACAAAAGAAAATAAATCCTTTAACAAAAAATAATAACAAAAGAAAACATAACCAAAGTCGTAGTGGCACGCAATTATTTTTTATAAACCAAGATCCTTTTTTTCCTAAACTAGTTACAATAGAGGTTGTTTTTCTTTTGAACAAACAGAGGTTTTTTATTATAATCTCTCAAAGACACATCTGAAAAAAGCTTAGCGGCGATGGTAAAGGCGATTTAGGGTTTTCATGATCGATCGAAGATGGGAATTGGGGAATCAACTCGGATCGCGAAGGGTTCAGGTTTTTATTACGACGGAAGAGGGTGATGTACTTCAGCATCATTCTGTTTCTACGAATGGGATTGGGCGATCGGAGACGAAAGGAAATAAAGGGGAAAAAGGAAACAGATCTTGGTTGCAATCTTGCTGGGGGATTCGGATCTTTCTCACTATTAGAAGGATACCGACAATATTCAAAGGATGGGTAACAAGGGATCTAAAAGGGGATTTGGGAGTACAAGGAATCGACAGAGGCGGGATCTGGGAAACATTTATTAAGCCAAGGAAGGTGATTGGGAAGCGAGGGGTGATTCGAGATATTTTCTTTCCAATTCAAGTTAGGAGATCGGCTGATTTAGGTTACATAATATTTTATGATTTAGAGATTGATTTGGGGAATGGGGAGAGGGGCTCTGCAACTCGCTATAAAGCCAAGCAGTCATCACCTAAGAACAAGAAATACAACGATATTCTATTCTACTACTCGGTTCACACCAGACCGGTTGGCGAGTATTGTTTCATCATCCCTACTATGTCACAGGCGATGCATCTAGGTAAGGCGGGTGAAGTGAGACTTGGGGACAGACAAAGGAAGCGTATGAAGATTACGGTGCCACACTTTGACAACTCTGCGCTCATCAAAAGCTACTCCAAGACTATCATTGGGAGGTGCATGAATCCAGAGAAACAGGACATAAAGGCCTTAGTGGTTACCCTTCCGAAAATCTGGAATATGGTAGAGAGGGTTGCTGGGGCTGACTTGGGGTTTGGGAAGTTCCAATTCGACTTCGAGAGAGAGGAAGACATGGAGACAGTGTTAAAGATGCAGCCTTTTCACTTCGACTACTGGATGGTGGCACTAGCACGGTGGCAGCCGAGGATGGCTCACACATTCCCCTCGGAGATCACCTTTTGGGTCAAAGTTCTGGGTATTCCCCTGGAATACTGGGCTTACCAAACATTCGAAAGCATAGGTAATGGTATTGGGCGAACTCTTTTGGTAGATATGGATGTGGGGAGAGTTCAGGTTGTGATAGACGGGGCTAAAGAACTATGCTTTGAGACCTTGATAGATTTTAAAGGCAGAGAATATCATGAAGGGGAGGAGGCTGTGGTAACACTTCGGTACGAGAAACTTTTCGGATACTGTGATCTCTGTTGGAGTCTCAGTCATGATAGCGGGAGATGTCCTCTTAATCCACAACAAGTTGACCGGAGAAAGGAAAAGCGAGAGGACACAAGTGGCAATCAGGAGGATCGCGCAAGGAGTTACAAGGGTGTGGTGATCAATGGTCACGGGAACCAGAAGAGTAAGGATCATCATGAGTTTGTGGGTAAGGGGAAAGGTAAAATGGTGGAGGCTGTAAAGCATAGCTGGGTTCAGGTGGAGGAGAGGGATAAAAGGAAAGGGTATAACAGTTTTACTCATACAGGGGAGGAAGATAAAGGCCGTTATGGAATCTCAAGGAGGGATAGAGTATCTTATTCAGAGGATTGGGCATGAGGGTCTCGTGGTTCACGAAGGGATAGGAGTCCAGTTGCTAGAGGTCGTGTGACCAAAGAGGAAGGGGAGATCGATAATCCACAAGAGGCCTCCCTGGTTGTCGATACGGAACAACCATCAATGATGTTTCAAAAGGAGTTACTTGCAACTCAAGCCGAATCATCCAAGGTGAGTCTCGTGTCTTTGGATGGGGAATTAGGGCTAGAGCATAGTAAGGAAATGGTAATTGGTGAGGAATCTGGGTTGGATAAAGGTGATATGGACTTAGTGGAGATTCAAGATCATGTAGAGCTCTTGGAACAAGATAAGGTAGCTCTGGATATACAGAGTTTCTCATTTGGGGAGGGAGGTTTGGCTGGGTCTGAGATTGAGGAAAAGGATGATGCGGGAGAGGTCAAAATGGCTGCGGTTGTAGGGGAGAAAGAAGGAGTCGGGGAGGATAAGGGGAAGCGTCCGGGATCTCGCAGGAATTTATTCAAGCTTGCGGTTCACATTGGTGGGTCTACCAAGCTGAGAATGGTGCAGGGGTTAATCTCTCCCCGCAAAAGGAATGTAGGAAAAACGACTCGCCATGGAGATAGCTTAAAGCTGGAGGAGAAGGGACCCATTATTCCCAAGGATGGTTTACTAAAAACTAAATTTATGGTGCGTGTGAAAGATCAAGAGAGTCGTGGGTGGTTTAATTTGGTTTCTCAGTTTATTATTTTTATTGGTCTATTAAGCTCGTGGAGCATTTTTTTCAATTTTGTTTACTTTTTTGTTTGGAAACCGATTGCTTGGAATAAAATTTGTTACTTCGTGCTCTATTTGGTTGGCCTGGTTGATGTGTCAGTTGGTCAGAGACATAGGGGACTGAATAAACCTCATATTGGCCAATTTGATATACGAAAATGGAGGTGGGGTATGAAGGGAAAGGGATGGGCAGTATCCCTTTACATCATCGTAGGTTTAGGATATGGGCTTGGGAACTATATCACTAGTCGGCCCATAACAACTCAAAGGAAGCGAGGATGGGGTCATGTCCAGTCCTTGGGCCATACATGGACAGGCTCTAAGAGTCGTGCAAGACATGGGAAAAGCAGGAGAGGTTTCTTCAAAAAACGAAGAGAATGGCTAGTAATTGGAATATTTGGGATAATTTCGAGAGCAATTACAATACGCCCGGGGGTTGTGCGACATTGCTTAGGGGTACTTAATTGCATTGGGTGGATAGGGTGTCCGTGGGAATCTTGTGGGTACGGCATATCAGTCTACTTTGGGTCTCTTCAAACTCTGTGTTTAAGCTCATAAGAGTAATATTATAATATTATTTTATGAAAGTTCTAAGTTGGAATTGCAGAGGAATGGGCAGTAAATTCACCATTAGTTATCTTAGGGAAATATGGTATAAACATCGACCGGATTTCTTATTTCTATTGGAGACGAAACAAAGTTTTAATTTTGTACAAGGTTTTCAACTTCATTTTGGATATGACAGATTGGTAACCGTGGATCCAAGTGGTACTAGAGGAGGACTGGCACTTTTTTATAATAACGAATATCAAGTCCAAGTACTCTTTTCCAGCAATCGAATGATTGATGTGGAAGCTGAGATTATGGGACAGCATGTTTTTCTATCCTTTGTGTATGGCGATCCAGTGCAACGACAAAGGGAGCAGGTATGGGAACGTTTGACACGGTACGGTTTAGCAAGATCGGATCCATGGTTTATTATTGGTGATCTTAATGAGATCACAGGTAACCATGAGAAGATGGGAGGACCTCTCCGTAGTGCATGCTCTTTTCAGAACTTCAATTCTATGATCCGAAACTGTGGTTTTTTGGAGTTTCCGGCTCGAGGAAATCAAATGTCATGGCAAGGTAGACAGGGTAAAGATATGATTCGTTGCCGCTTAGACCGGGTGTTAGCAAATGAGGAATGGCATTCATTATTTCCGCATTCGTCTTTGGAATATTTGGGTATGATAGGATCGGATCATAGACCAGTAGTGGCACATATGGAGACATTCCCACAACGACGAAGAAGTCAGTTCCGTTTTGACAAACGATGGATAGGGCGGGATGGTTTTATTGAGTCCATAGACAGAGGGTGGCAAGGTTCCGGAAGGGATACCATGAAGGAGTTTTTAACGAAAATTAGTAATTGTAGGCACGAAATTGCGGCATGGAGGAAACATAATCCTATATTTGGAAAAGCGAGGATTGCAGATCTTCAAAAAGCGCTCGAAGAAGTCCAAGCTGATGATACTAGGACACAAGAGGAAATAGTGGAAGTCACACGAAAACTTCAAGATGCTTATATGGATGAAGAGGAATATTGGAAACAAAAGAGCAGGAACATGTGGCACACATCAGGGGATCTAAACACTAAGTTTTATCATGCAGTGACAAAGCAGCGTCGGGCTCGTAACAGGATAGTGGGATTATATGACAATTCAGGAGAATGGGTGACAGATGAAATAGGTATAGAAAATGTCGCGGTCGATTACTGTGAAGAGTTATTCACTTTTACGGAACCTTCAGAATTTGAGGGTTTCCTTGAGGATATACCACAGTCTATTACTCCTCAAATGAATCGCTTTCTCCTTAGACAGGCGACGGAAACTGAGGTTAGGCAGGTCTTATTCTTGATGCATCCAGAGAAGGCTCCGGGGCCGGACGGGATGACAGCTCTTTTCTTCCAACATGCATGGCATATTCTCAAGAAGGATTTAGTCGATTTAGTCAATTCTTTCTTGGTTACGGGGACAATGGATTCCAGACTGAGTGTTACCAACATATGTCTGATTCCAAAAACGGAGAGACCGACGAAGATGACAGAGTTAAGACCCATAAGTTTGTGTAATGTAGGATATAAGCTAATATCCAAAATCTTATGTCAAAGACTAAAAGGGTATCTGCCTGCGATCATTTCCGAAACTCAATCGGCTTTTGTGGCTGGAAGATTAATATCGGATAACATTCTTATTGCTCATGAAATGTTTCATGGATTACGGGCGAACAAGGCCTGTCAGAACAGATATATGGCAATAAAAACAGATATGAGTAAAGCTTATGATCGAGTGGAATGGAACTTCATTCAAGCTCTCCTTAACAAAATGGGGTTTAATCCACATTAGGTGCATTTAATGATGGCGTGCATCACTTCGGTTCAATATCGAGTTTTGTTGAATGGGATCCCTAAAGGACTTATTGTTCCACACCGAGGCTTACGCCAGGGAGATCCTTTATCACCGTATCTATTTATTCTTTGCACGGAGGCATTAATTGTGAATATTAGAAAGGCGGAAAAGTATAAACACCTCACAGGAATTAAGGTTGCAAGGGCGTGTCCATCGATATCCCATCTTCTATTCGCTGATGATAGTCTTTTCTTCTGTCGGGCAATAAAAGAGGAATGTCAAACCATTTTACGGATTTTAAAGGAATATGAGGTAGCTTCGGGACAACTTATTAATTTCCAAAAATCATCGATACAATTTGGTCATAAGATTCCCGAGTCTGTTAGACAAGAAATGAGGGACATCCTCGGAATACAAAATCTAGGAGGTATGGGATCCTATTTAGGAATACCGGAGAGTCTGGGAGGTTCAAAAACACAAGTGTTCAATTTTTTACAAGAAAGATTGACTAGCAGAGTTAATGGTTGGACGTTTAAATATCTCACGAAGGGGGGCAAGGAAGTAATTATCAAATCAATAGTCACCGCGTTACCAAATCATGTGATGTCATGTTATCGTCTACCAAAAGCCAATACGAAGAAACTTACCAGTGCGGTAGCACAATTTTGGTGAAGTTCAGGGAGTAACACAAGAGGTTTGCACTGGAAGTCCTAGGATAAGTTGAGTAAATCCAAGGAGGAAGGGGGCTTGGGTTTCAAGGACATTAGGGACTTTAACACGGCCATGTTAGGGAAGCAGTTTTGGCGACTGATTAAAAAGCCAAATACTTTATTTTCACGAGTTTTTAAAGGTCGTTATTTCAGGAATGCATCACCCCTGGAAACGATTAAATCTTACTCATCGTCCTATGGATGGCGCAGTATGTTATCGGCTAGATCTCTGGTTAACAAAAGACTAATCAAAAGGGTGGGAACAGGATCATCTATATCCGTATGGAATGATCCCTGGCTCCCATCCACTCGCCCGAGACCAGCAAAAAGTAATTTTCCTTATATGTATCCGGACCTTACAGTGGAGTCGCTCATTCATCCAACTTCACGAACATGGAATTCTCAGGTTATTAGGACACTTATAGATCCCATTGATGCACAACTTATAGAGACCATTCCCTTGAGTAGAATGGTTATACCAGATGCTGATGGATGGCATTTCACAAAAAATGGGCAATACACGGTACAGTCTGGGTATCAGGTAGAACAGATATATCCTGACTTGGTCAAGGAGGTTAAAATGATATGTCCTTCAGTGATACCTTTAAAAGCGCATTGCTGGAAGGTGCGGTGTTCCCCCAAGTTAAAACATTTTCTCTGGCAAATGATATCAGGATGCCTCCCAGTGAAGAAGAACCTACAATCGAGGGGCTTACAGGGAGCAGTGGATTGTGACAGATGTGGAGCATCAGAGGAAACCATTAATCATGTGTTTTTTGAATGCCCGCCGACAATTCAAGTATGGGCACTTTCAAAAATACCGGCTCACCCAGATGTTTTTCCAATTCAGTCACTTTTTGTGAATATGGATTATCTTTTTTGGAGAGTTATTCCACAGTTAGAAGATCATCAATATGCATGGATACTTTGGTATATTTGGAAAGCGAGAAACAACAAGGTCTTTAGTAACCTTGATATTGATCCTAGAGAAACGTTGAGGATAGCTGAAACAGAATCACTAGTATGGAAGGAGGCACAAGTTGATGGTAAACAAAGTGCTTCCCAGCACCGCGGACTTTCAGAAACAACCCTCCCGAATATTCCTGAAAGATGGTGTTTTGTAGATGGGTCCTGGAAGGAAAATGTGGATTTCTCTGGAAATGGATGGTTAAGTACACTTGAAGGTTTTGATAGTTTGCTAGGGGCAAGGAATACCAGGGCAGCCTTATCTCCTCATGCGGAGACAGAGGCTTTGATTTGGGCAATGGAATGTATGAAAAACTTGCGCCAAGTTCAGGTGACTTTTGCAACGGATTGTTCCCAATTGGTGAAGATGGTGTCGGAACCAGAGGAATGGCCAGCTTTTGTGAATTATTTGGCGGACATAAAATATCTACGAGAATATTTTCACAGCTCCGAGATCATTCATGTACCCAGAACACAAAATTTGAAGGCGGATGCGCTTGCACGGAATGCTAGGAAACAGTCGTCTTTTGTCGTTCATATGGATGGGGAGCTCCCGGAGTGGTTTACAGAGTCTTTGAGTCTGTAATGTTTTTCTTTGATGACAAAAAAAAA
>CAJHQP010006159.1:0-40214 GCA_905132765.1 Moricandia arvensis | reverse complement strand
TATTCTCTGCGAGAGCAACGACAAGTAATGGAGTGAACTTTTGAAACGTGACAAAAAGAATTTAGAAACGAATATATATTGATTTCGAATTTGCGTACGAGCGCTCCAGAGACAAAAGCGCACATGAGCTTTTCTGCGAAACAGGGATCCACAAAGGAATTCGTATAACACATGCAGTAAACCGAGACTAAGTTTTCTAGGTCTACCACTATGCTCGAGAAAACTTTTTGTGGCTGCAACTCGCTTGCATAGACGAAAGGCAAAAAGGTTTGAGCGATTTGGGACTGGAACTTAAGAATGCTGCCTATGTACCCCTTTTGAGGATCAAGTCGGACGTCCAACTTAAAAAGAGTGGACCAAGATATCGACCTGCCGGAGCAGTCGTATGGTAATCGAGTGCCAGTCAGTAGACACCGAGCTTGATCAAGAAATAAACCTAGGTTTCTAAGCTGCAATGAGTTGTAGAGTCGTAAGAAGTTGAAACCAGAATCGTCGAACAAAGATCGAGAAACGTCTGAGTATAACTCATATCTTTTTTAGCCCCTAAGCTATTAAGTTCAAGAATCAGCGAACCGAGCTTGTCTCAGCGTCTAAATATTCGATCTGAAACCTTAAGCTTCACGTCCCCTTATATATGCCTTCTGGGTCGTTCCCGTTCCTCTTTTTCCCCTAGGTCGAGTTATCTCCGATTTGCGCGAGATTTATACTCTTCTACGAGTAAAGATACACCTTGATAGCATTTCTGGATCAATTTGTATGTATGATAGTCGCAAGTGGGTCTTTAGCCGCGGTTTTGTCCTCTGGGCGTATTCGATTAAACATTTTTTACGATTTCTACGTCCGAAAGACGTTAATGATATGACACCGCTTTAGCTACGAAGTTGACACTTGTCGTATAGTTTAAAGATTGTGGCGTTGAGTTTAACTAGTTCTGTCATCGCGAACAATGACAATTATTCGGGAAAATGAGTCTTTGTGGTTTTAATTGTCAAAGTCCCACCACGATAAATCCGATCGAGAAAAATGAGGGAGGATCTGCCGAGGTTCAACTAAAGGCATAATATCTGGTTTATGTTCGGTCTAGAATCACCATTGGGGGCAAGTGTTGGGTTGGTCCAACTCGCCTAACGGGCAAGTTGGGTTGGTCCAACTCGCCTATCGGGCGAGTTGACCATCTTGCTTGTTCCAACACTCTCCCGCTCGGCTAGTTGACCTTCTTGCTTAGTTCAACTCGGAAAATGGGCGAGTTGACCATCTTGCTTGGTCCAATTTGCCGGATGGGCTAGTTGGACTGTGTGTTCGGTCCAACTCGCCGAATGGGTGAGTTGACCATAATAGCTTGAATGAAAGAAACACGCATCTACCACTCGCCCGTTCGGCGAGCTCGACTGTCCAACTTGCCATACGGGGCGAGTTGGATGGCACGGACAGACCAACTCGTCCGTACGGCGAGTTGGAGTGTCCAACTCGCTGTACGGGTGAGTTGGACTGCACGGACCGACCAACTCGCCATACATGCCGACCAACACTTCGGCATCGCCACGACTTTGGTACCTATGTAATCAGACCTTAGGAGGCGATAACAATTTGATATGGAAGAAATGCTTGGTTCGGATTTTAGGGTGAATCCATCGCAACTGGGGGAAACTGTAACATGCCCTATCCTAGATAGGATCTTTCGGAGAGGCCATGGTACGAGGGAACATACCAGCCATGTCACATGGAGCTAAAGGAAAGTATCAATATGTGGGTTAAGTGCATCAGGAAGCTGAAACTTAGCCAAATAAAGAAGGAACAATAATAAAGGAGCTGGACGAGTTGTTGGTAGTTGGACGATGCGAACGGGAACCTACCAGCTGCATGATGCGAACGGGAAGCAAGTAATCCAGCTCTCGCATGAAATTACTAATCAGATTCCTAGGTTCAATGTTCCAGCGCTCGCATGCAAACAAGGATCGAGCGTCGATCGATACCAAAGCTTGGGGTATCGATCGATAATATGGCAGACAAGCATTAACACAAATATCGATAATACTCAACTAGATCCTAGACCAACTCTCGTATGTGCCTAGACATCTAATCCACACAGGGCTCGGTTTCCGTTAATTTAATTTCACTCTCGTGCCTCTCAATTGTCCTACGGTAATAGGTTCAGCAATCAGTCACACTCTCCTGCTATTCCACTACTCTAGATCCTAGTATTAAAAGCTACCCTGGTGTAGAGATCTATAGATAACGCTAGCATTCCTATGAAAATCAGTTTGAAATTAAGAACATGATATCTCTAAACCTAACAGATGATTACTCAGACATGGAAGCAATAACACAAATCATAGTCTGAATAAATAATAGATATTGAATTCAATATAAAACCAAAGGAGTTCAATCAATGCTCTGAAGTAGAATTGATTTTGTCTCCAAAGTTTAAGACAACGAATAAAATAAATCTAAGCCATACAACAATGGCTTAGCAAACTATATAAATTAGGTCTAAATTCGTGCATGGGTATTCTGATAACTTGCCACGACATATGGGCTTTAGAGCGGCCATAAAACCAATCTGGGCATGTCTTCTGGGATCACCATCGATCGAATGCACCATCGACCAACACCAAGTCTGTGACGTTGATCGACCTCATTAATTTCTCGACAGCTTCCTCTCGCGAGGCAGACAGACCACCTTCAGGAAATCGGGCATAACTTTAGATCTAACCATCGATGGACCTCAAACCGGTGACATTAGAAATATAACTCAAATCTCTATCTTCTTTCAACATATCAGATCAATCGCACCGTGGAAAGGTCTCCATCAATAGCTCAACATCTGACTCATCTGCGTAGTTCTACATCTCTAAAAGCTCCAGAATCACCAAAGTTCTCCAGAACGTACCTGAACCTGAAATACTCTAAAAAAATACTCCAAACACATATAATAGACTCTAAATATGGCTGATATCATGGCACAATAGTGGTAAATATCAGGCCCTATCAACTCGCCCCAGACTTAACCTTTTGCTTGTCCTCTAGCAAACAAGCCTATGAAAGAGGTTTTGAAATGCGGAGACTCACATAATGTCTAAGTATAACTATCACCATTATTTATTGCAACCACATCCTATCAAGTTAATCACAAGAAACTTTATATACCCTAACCCTAGTATAGCAATCAAATCCATTCTACCAATAACTTAGCGAATACTAGTCTAACTCGCCCCTCTACTGATTTCATTTCTTTGCATAAATAACCAGCGCATGCTTTACCTTGGCAGTGTCAATCAAAGGATATCTGGACTCTTACCTCTGCAAGTATCTGAAAACTTAGGTAGCCTTCTCTGATACCTTTCCTCTTTCTCTTCTCACTTCTTCTTAATGTCTCCCTTGTTTTGAGGTATCATTTTATTTTTTAATTGACTTAGATATTTGGATAGGCTTCCATGAATCAAGCGCTAAATGGTTTTTCCCACCAGATCCTTTTCACTTCGTTTTGACCTTTATCTCTTTTTAGAATCATATGAATTAAGCTTTAATGGTTGTAGCCACTAAATCATGTTCGATCCTTTTTATCTGAAGGGGACAGAGAGGGGAATCAAAAGAACAAAAACTTTTAACTTCTAGACTTGCAGAAGGAATCTGATCCAGTTTATACTAAGCCCCAAAGCAATCTAATAATGTGAGCATTAGTGTTGGAAATCAGCTTCAGTTCCTTCAAACTTTCTAAGAATGGTGTTAAAGTGTTAATAGTCAATAATTAATCTTGATCATAGTCTCCTTCGTGACTGATAAAACTTTTTGAAAAACTTATATACTTAAATAAAAACCAAAAACAGATAAAATCGCGTTAGCGAACCTCCCCCAGACTTAAATTACACTTTCCCCAGTGTAATTCATCCCAGATTGGTTAGGAAAACTTAAAGCATAAGTAAATAGCTTAAATATAAAACTCTATACCTCTTTCTGTAAGAGGGTGTCAATCGATGGCAATGCATGTGTGGTCGATCGATGGTCGCGATCCAACGTCGACTGATGGTGCCTCTATGGTGTTGATCGATGGTGGACTGAAATAGTCCGTAAAAATAAAATGAAACTCAAAAATAAATAGTAGTATAAGTAAAAAACTAAATAAAACTTACTAAAAAGTGGGTTTCCTCCCACACAGCCTTGGTTATAGTCTTAAGCTTGACGTTTTAGAACTCTGATTCAGTCCAGATGCGAAAGAGAATTTGCTCTATAACAGCTCTCAATGTCCCTCTTCCTCACTTTGTTGATTCTGTTGATAAAATCTCTTGCAGAAGCTTCCCTTTGCCTTTCATCTCTTGATCACATAGCATCCTGACCATGGTAAAAGGTTTCATACTTCCTTTTCAGCATATCCCTATACTCAAGACTTCCCTCATTTAACAATCACGAAGGAACCGGTGACAAGAAATTTGTATCTACCTTCTTTTTCTTTTTCTTCTTCCTAGCCCCTCCCCTAGACTTACGCTTTTCAATCACAGGTTGCTTCTAAAATCTGGAGAGTGTCGATCTACACTATTAGGCGAGTGTCGATCTACGGTGATGCTGGTTTTGTGGTTTTGCAGTTTGAATCAGGCGCAGGTGCTGGATCTTTAGACGGCTTTATCCATGAAATAAACCCCGCACTTTTGGTGTTTCCCACAAGATCGTAGAAGACATTTTCATCGGAACCCCAATTCATTGGTAAGGAGTATTTCCTTAAACTGATTAATTGCTACTGATATATATATATATATATATATATATATATATATATATATATATATATATCTTCCTATCTTAGTCTTTAGAAATAAGAAATCTATTTTGTGTCATTTCTCTCTATGGATTCGATCCCTTAGTAATACACCTGATCTCTCGTGGAAAGAGTTTTAATTGTGGTGTTAATATTACGTTTAATTTGATAGTTAGTTCTTTAGGATATTTATACCCTTCTAGAACAATAAATACACCATGTCAAATTTGGCGCCGTTGCCAGGGAGCATTGGTTGCCATTATATTTAATTTCTACTATTTAGTCTACGTTTGTTTTTACATTCAAGTTACTGAATTTTTCTTTCTTTTTATTTCCAGGTACATGCAAAAGATTACCAGGAGTAATAAAGTACAAGAACTAATATTCTCAAACTTAGAGAAGCTCAAATGTACGATCTGCCAAAGAAAGACGACAAACATCGATCGACGGCATTTACTCAGCGTCGCCGGACACTTCTTTACGGATAGCATCGACACATGTTAGAACTTGAGCATCAACAGACATCGTCCACACCTCATCGTTTGAAGAACGCCTACCCGCATCGATCGACAGAAGCAGATGCGTTCAGATGGTTGCGACAATTGTGTTGGTTCAAAATGAGAATGGACTCTTGCGTGACATCAACGGTCATCTGTGTAATGCAGCAGGTCAAATGATAGACAATCAGGGGGATGTAATCCCCAATAAGAAGCAGACGTTGTAGTGACTCAGCCTGAAGCTAATGCCCAAGATGCTCAGAGAACACTGGCTGACTACAACCGTCCAGACCAATTCTACCCAACAGATCTGTTATTTGTCCTCGAGCTTTTTAGAGAAACAATTTTGAGATCAAGCCCACTTTTTCCGGACTTGTAGCATATACATTTTACCATGGGTTGCGACATGAGCACCCTATGGATCACCTGGAGCGATTTGAGGATCTAGTAACTGCTATTAAAGCTAATGGAACCCCTGAGGACTATCATTTCTGTAAGCTCTTCAAGTACTCGCTTGCTGGAGAAGCTTCATATTGGCTTAAGCAGCTACTGCCAGGATCTTTGACATCCAGGACCGACATCAAGAATGCTTTCTTACGTAACTTCTTTGATGACGCTAGAGTAGAAGATATAAGGAGCAAGATTGCTACTTTTTCACAAGAACCTTCAGAGTCTTTCAAAAATTCTTGGTTCAGATTCAAGTCATACCAGAGAGATTGTCCACATCACGGGTTGAACGGAGGGCAGCTTGTTAGCACTTTCTTCAGAGGTATTGGATTGCAGTGTCAGATGGCTTTGGACACAGCCAGTGAGGGAAATTTCAGCACTAGGAGCCCTGAAGAATCTACTCGATTGATTGAGAATCTAGCATCAAGTAGCAGTACCGAGAACACAGATTTTGAAAGGAGGAAATCAACCCAGTTGTGAGAAAGGAGCAGATTGAAGAGGTCAAGGCAAAGCTGGATAGTGTTCAAAAATTTTCTCAAGAAATAGGTTACTTTTCCAGAAGTAGAGGCAATAAAATCTGGAGAATATGAGATTGAAGAAGAAGATGTGAACTACATCGATGGGAATGATTTCCAGAGACAATGGAATCCAGGTTTCAACAGGAACTTCTTTGGGAATGGTCAAAGGATTAACTTTAATCAGAGTTCACAGAGAAGGCCCTTCAACAACAACATAATTTATGGATCTTCCTACTACCAGAATCCTCCTCCATAAGCTCAAGAAAGCAAGATCGAGGAAATGGTTGACAGCGTTTTAGAGGGACAGCAGAAGATGACCGTCGATTTCAATGACAAAAAAAAGATGTTTTTTACCTCAACCTCAATACTAAATTCAAAAACCTCATCACCCATGTGAAGAAGTTGGAGAATCAAATTATGCAGACGAGCGAAACAATTAGAAGGCATGAGAGTTAAAATAAGGAGATAATAGAGGCTGGACAAAAGCACCATGTCAATGCATTGATTGATGATGATTCCTGGAAGGAAGTTAAAACACTACAAGAAAACAGTTTTTAACTACGAAATTTCACGAGGAAAAAGGGACCTCGTAAATTTACGTGCCATTTACGAGGACCTTACGAGGAAAGCCCCAAACCACGTAGAGTCCTCGTTAATAAACGAGAAACATGTTTCCTCGTAAAATCGACGTCATGTAGCGAGAAATTAACGAGGCATAGTGAGTTTCCTCGTAAACGTCTCGTAAGTCTTACGTGGACTTTACAAGGAAACAATATACCAAGGAAACAACGAGGCACTGGTCTTCAATTGTAAACGTGTTTGTTTTGGGTGTATACCTTACCAACTTTCCTCGTAAATTTGAGGCAAAATGTCATCTACCAATTCCAAATTTCCTATAAATATGGTGTGTGAGTTTGAAATGAAAGATACCCCAAAAATTGAAAAAGTAAAAGCGAGAAACAATTGAAAGCGTGAAAGGAAAAAATGTCCAGGGATGGAAATATTTTCGAGTTGCGGAGGTGGATGTATACACACAAAGATGGTAACAGGAGAGTGACGAAATAATATCTCGAAGGGCTGGAGACATTTATGCATCAAGCAGATCCTACACCGCTCGCACAAGAAAGCGGTAAGATGTTCTGTCCTTGTCGGAAATGCAACAATTCAAAATTAAGCACTCGAGAAAATGTTTGGAAGCATTTAGTAAATAGAGGTTTCACGCCACATTACTATATTTGGTTTCAACATGGAGAAGGTTATAGTAATTGTGGGAATGAAGCTAGCAGTATTAATAACAATTTTCAGGTTGAACCCGTGGTTGATCATTTGCATAATGAAATAGTTACCATCAGGAGGAAAAGATGGTAGATTATTATAGGGTTCATGATATGGTAGGTGATGCATTGTAGCTCATGATGAATCTCATGAAGAACCAAATATAAGTGCAAAAGAGTTTTATGAAATGTTAGATGCTGCGAATCAACCAATTTACAGTGGTTGTAGAGAAGGTCTCTCTAAATTGTCGTTGGCTGCTAGAATGATGAATATTAAAACCGATCACAATCTACCTGAAAATTGCATGGATGCTTGGGCAGATTTGTTTAAAGAGTATTTGCCAGAAGACAATGTGTCTGTTGATTCTTATTATGAGATTCAGAAATTTGTTTATAGTCTTGGGTTGCCTTCGGAGATGATAGACGTTTGCATTGAAAATTGCATGATTTATTGGGGAGGTGATGAGAAGTTAGACGAATGTAGATTCTGCAAGAAGCCACGATTCAAACCACAAGGACGAGGGCGTAATAGGGTACCTTACCAAAGGATGTGGTACCTACCACTTACAGAAAAATTGAAAAGATTGTAACAATCCGCGGAGACTGCCAGAGGGATGAGATGGCATGCCAAGCATTCTCAGAAGGAGGGTGAGATGACTCATTCATCAGATGCAAGAGCTTGGAAACATTTTAACAATGTGCATCCAGATTTCGCTAGCAATAGCTGAAATGTGTATCTTGGATTATGCACAGATGGATTTAGTCCATTTGGAATGTCAGGCAGGCAATATTTGTTGTGGCCAGTGTTTCTTACGCCATACAACCTGCCACCAGAGATGTGCATGCGACAAGATTTTCTATTCATGACCATATTAATACCTGGTCCGAAGCATCCAAAAAGATCTCTCGATGTTTTTCTACAACCACTGATAAAAGAGTTGAAAGATTTGTGGTCAACAGGGGTGAGGACGTATGATTGTTCAACGAAAACTAATTTTACTATCCGAGCGATGCTTCCGTGGACGATAAGTGACTTTCCTGCATATGGGATGTTGTCTGGATGGACTACACATGGGAGATTATCTTGTCCATATTGTAATGGAATGACAGATGCGTTTCGGTTGAAGAATAGAAGGAAGACAAGTTGGTTCAATTGTCACCGTCGATTTCTTCCCATTCACCATCCGTATAGAAGAAACAAGACATTGTTCAGGCACAAAAAGGTTGTGAGAGACACTCCTCCTCCATATTTAACTGGAGAACAAATCGAAGCGCAAATCGATTACTACGGTGCTCTAGAAACCGTTCCTCGTGGTGGTAATTGGCATGTTCCCAGTAATATGCCTTATTATTACGGAGTTCAGCCCAACTGGCACAAAAAGAGTATATTTTAGGAATTACCATATTGGAAGGATCTTCTTTTACGTCACAACCTCGATGTGATGCATATAGAGAATAATTTTTTTTGAGAACATCCTAAACACGGTATTGAATGTCCCTGGAAAGACAAAAGACAACATCAAATCAAGGTTGGACTTACTTGATATTTTCTCAAGAAGTGAGTTACATATAAAAAGCAATGGACAAGTTCCAGTTTCGATATTCAGATTGTCATCAGAAAAAAAGTCGGTGTTGTTCAACTGGGTTGCATCCAAAGTGAAGTTCCCTGATGGGTATGTTTCAAATCTTTCGAGATGTGTTGAAAAAGGTCAAAAGTTCTCAGGGATGAAGAGTCATGATTGTCATGTCTTTATGCAACGACTACTTCCCTTTGCATTTGCGGAGCTACTGCCAACAAATGTACATGAAGCACTTGCAGGTAATATATATATATATATATATATATATATATATATATATATATATATATATGAAACATATGCTTATTATATTTCTTTTATATATATACACAAATAATATGACTAATTGTTTTAAATTTTGAATTATGCAAGGAATTGGAGCATTTTTCAGCGATCTGAGCACCCGTACTCTTAAAGAGGATGTCGTTGAACAACTTCATGAGAACATTCCCATCTTACTGTGCAACTTGGAGAAAATATTTCCGCCAGCATTTTTTTACGTCATGGAGCATCTAGTCATTCACCTCCCGTATGAGGCATTGCTTCGAGGACATGTACAGCCAATTTTGTTACTCAAGTCGAAGAAGCGATTCCAGATATATCCACAAGTGAGTTAGACAGAAGGAAAGATCAACACTTTATTAAGTGGTTAAGGAAACAAGTATTACAACGTTCTCTTTATTTTTCAATGTTCGCTGTTACTATGATTAATTTCAAAGTTCTTTTTTTATTTTTGCAGGTTGATTATGACGATCCAGATTATCCCGCATGGTTTCACGAATTAGTTCAAGGTCCAGTTGCAAAGGTCACCACATCACCGATGTATTTCACACGAGGCTATACTTTTCATACATATGAGTATGGTAGACAACGTGCGACAAGTAATTATGGAATATGTGTGAAAGGCGAAACAGATTTCTATTGGATCTTGCAGGAGATTATTGAAGTTGAATTTTCAGGGCTATTAAAGCTGAAATGCGTCCTCTTCAAATGTGACTGGTTCGACCCCGTCGTCAACAAAGGTGTTCGGGTTAACAAATTCGGTGTAGTTGATGTCAACGGTGGACGTAGACACAAAAAATTCGAGCCTTACATATTAGCTTCCCAAGCAGACCAAGTTTGCTATGTTCCATATCCTCGGATGACAACCTCGGGGATAAATTGGTTATCTGTTATCAAAGTTACACCACGTGGACGCATAATCGCTGGAGAATAGCCACCTTTACAAGAAGAACACACCAATGGAGTCGAAGAAACCTGATCAACAAGTTGATGCCATCCTTCTCATCGATCCGCATAATCGTGAATATGATGATTTTCAAGACGATAACACAAACAATGTTGTTGAAGACGAGTTTAATGAAGATGATGATGTTTCTAGTGATGACGAAAACGATAATAATGTATCCAAATGATGTTTAATTTGTTTGATTAATGAATGTGTTTACTTTGTTTGATTATGAAAATGATGTTGCGGTTTGGGGTTTCGGTTTGAGGTTTAGGAAGAAGTAGAGGTTGATGTTATAAGTTATAGAAGTTGGGGTTTGGGGTTTGGGGAGGTTTAAGAAGAAGTAGAGGTTGATGTTATAAGTTATAGAAGTTGGGGTTTGGGGTTTCAGGTTTTAGGGATTTAGGAACATTTCCTCGTAACTTCCAAGTAAAGAGAAAACACGGACCTGGTTATTTCCACGTAAAAGAGTTTCCTCGTATATACCACTTAAAACAAAAACGTGGGCCTGGTTATTTCCTCGCAACATTTCCTTGTAAAGTCCTCGTGGAGTGGGCCTGGTAATTTCCTCGTAAATAAAAAGAGGGGCCTGGTTATTTCCTCGGTAACTGTACGTGGACTTTACGAGGAAAAAAACACGGGCCTGGTTATTTCCTCGTAAATTTACGTGGGCTTTACTAGAAAATAAACACGGGCCTGGTTATTTCCTCGTAAATTTACTTGGTGTTTACGAGGAAATATAATTGCCTATATAAACTCGAGCCACCACATTTCTCTCATTCGTAGCAACTTCCTCTCTATCTCCTCTTAAGGTATTCCTCTCTACTTCCTCTCTAGATAGTTTAGGTAATTAGTTTAGAATTAGTTTAGGTGGTTAGTTTAGAGATTTTTGTTTATTAGTTTGTTAGTAGTATATTTATGTTTTTAGGTGGTTAGTAATATATATATATTCATATTTTTTTATTAATATGTTGAATTAATTTGTTTTTGTAGATGGTTAGAGCTAATAATCTTAAGAAAGCGATGACTCATTACAGAGACCTGTTTACCGGGCCTAGTACTCATATAGGCGCATCATCTTCATCTTCCGGTTCGGTTCCGGATACTGTCCCCGAGACTCAGTCTTTTCTGAGAGTCTTGCAGTCGCCTCCTCCTCCTCCTCCACCTCCTCCTGATCCCGACTTACTCGTGCCGCTGACGGCTTCTTATGCTATGTACACCGTCGAGGACCTTCTTGCTCAGCCAGGCAGGGAAGGTTTACCAGTCCTAGACCCCGACCGAAAGGAAGGCGCTTACTGGTACGTTTCATGTTTAAATATATTTTTTATTTATAGCAACATTCAAATATTTAATAATGTTAATTTGTTTTTTTTTCTATTCAGGTTTGGGGCCGATAGCCGTGTCGCTCAGACCGTAACCAAGGTGATCAAAGGTTATTTTCCCACCGCACATCCGAACTGAAAAACGACGCCGAACCACAACCGAAAGACGTGGTTCAAAATGTTCGCGGTAACTATTAATTTTATTTTTTATTATTACAATTTTTATAATATTTTAGACTAATATTAATATTTTTTAATTTGGTTTACAGAAAAAATGGCGTTGGTCCATAGAAGTGAATGAGGACGTGAAGGAAGCTTTTATCAAAAAGGCAAAAGAGTGATTGTTGGACACGGTGTCTAACTAGAAGGACGATTATTTGGTCGACGGTTATGAGCACGAGAAGCCCTCTGAGCTCACAACGGAGGTGTGGGATGGCGTCATACGTTATTCGAACTTGCCATCCTCGATCAGAGTCTCCAACAGCTGCTCCTCTTCCCGTCTGACGAGAGACGAGCATGGCAACTTGCCCATGCTTCACTCTAGAGGTGAAACACCACACGTCAGTGTCCGTCTACAAATGGTAATTAAATATTTAAATTATTAATTTTTTAATTATATATATTTAATTAATTAATTATTTTTAATTTTTTTAGGCTAAAGAGATGGGAGTTCTACCCTCTCTTAAGGAACTTTACGAGAGGACCCACAAGAACAAGGCTGGAAAATTTGAAGATCCTAGATCCGAGCAAATCTACAACGACGTTGTTTCTCTGGTTGAAGAACGCCAAACCAAGCTGACCCAGCAGTCCGCCGATGGGACACCCGTTATATTATCCACAGCTCAAGTGGATGAGATTTAAGAGGAGGTAAAATTGTTTTCTTGTTATACATTTAATATCTTTCTTTTTATTATTGGCTAACATTAATTTTTATTTTTTAAAAGGTCGTCCCTAAGAAAAAGGGACGTAGATTGGGGATTGGTTCCATTAATGATGTCCCAAGAGCGACATCTTCTTTTGCTCAACGACGGGAAGATGAGACTGCTCAGCTGCGTGCGTAGTTACACGCGACGCAAGCTCAAATGGGTTAACTCGAGAATTTCCTGGACGTTCTAGCGGCTGGAAATCCGCAATTGGAGCTAATGTTAGCAGCGAGACGGAGACAATTGGGCATTCCAGACCCAGACCAGAACGAGATGGACAGAAGGAACGACGACTCCCACAACCCATAGCTCTTGTTGCCTTTTGTTGTAATATAAATTGTATAAAATTTAAATATTTATAAAATATTTTTGTTCTATTTAATTAATTTTATTTTATTTAAAAAATATATTTTATTATATTTAATAAAATTATAAATGCAGGGAATAAGTTTCGAAGTTAATTACTCGTTAATGTTACGAGGAATTAAATTCCGAAACTACCGTGTGATTTACGTGGAATGTTTTACGTGGTTGTTATGACGAAAACTAATGAGGGACTTACGAGGAGTATATTACGTGGATTTAACGAGGAAAGGTTAGCCAGTAATTTACGAGGAAACATTTACGTGTATTTAGCGAGGAAAAGTTAGCGTGTATTGTGCGTGGTTACTTTGTGTGGTATTTACGAGGAAATTTAGGCCCACTTTTATGAGGCAAAGTTTCCTCGTAAACTTTACGTAAATTTAGCGAGGAAAATGTCTTTACGACGAACGTGGCACGAGGTTTACCATTTCGTGGTTATTTCCTCATAAAACCCTCTTTTACGAGGAAATAGCCACGAAATCTGCCCTTGCTAAGTAATTGTTTTCTTGTAGTGAAAGAGTGAAGCTCCAAGAAAGCAATTTACGTTTAGAAAATTCCATGTCACTTGGCACTTCTCATCAGCATCGATCGACAACGAGCAATGAGCATCGGTCGACAGTGAAGTCTACAGTATTAGTGGCTTTGTGTGAATCGACTAAGTCGATCTAAACCGATATCGACACAGATGTCCGAACATTGGTGGACAGAGTGATGTACGTATAGATCGAAAAGTGTGGCCTCAGCGTTGATCGACAAAAGAGGAAACCAGTTCGACTACACCTCAATGCAAGCTTGATTGTGCGTCCGACCGTGACAGTTTCAGAACAATGTACAAACACATCTGATGCTATGGATATCGATGGAGAAGATGAAGGACACTCAAAGAGGAGGCAAAAGATCCCTAAACATCAACGCAGAGAAGCCAATGAAAAGGCGATGGATAGCTTTTCAAAAAGAGATTTTAAAATTCCTTTAGATAACTCTTTCATGAAGCTTATTATACTCACAGGTTATGGATGTTTTTCAGGGAAACAAGGGAGACAGATGATGATATAGAAATCATGTTGAATCACCTCAGAGAGAAGATGAAGTAGAGGAGTAGTGTGAAAAGAAAAGTGATCCTAGAAAGTTTGTGATCCCATGCTTCATTGAAGGCCACGAATATCCCAATGCCCTTTGTGACACTGGATCGTCAGTGAGTATTATGCCAAAGTCTACGGCAGAGTAGCTGAACCAGAGCGTGGAACCCTCCAATGATTCGTTCAAGAGTGAACTCAGGAGGGATGGTAAAAGATGTTCCAGTGCAAATTAATAATACCCTAGTCCCAGTAGACTTCCATGTGATCGACATCAGGAGAGAATGGAACTCTTCGCTTCTACTTGGTAGAGCATTCACGGCCACCGTGGGAGCTATCTGCGATATGAAGTTAAACAGGTTGTATCTATCTCTAATTGATCAAAATATTTTTCATTGACCTGTTAAGAATAAGAGAAAACCTACTATGGTTGAATTATGTAATGATGCAGAGCCTGTGGCCACATGCTTCTGCTTTTATGAATTCAATGAGGAATCGGAAGAAGGAGCATCGATCAATACCCAACAAGAATAATTGATCGACGAGCTTGCAATTCAACAATCGATTAACGCCCAAGCATGCTTATCGATCGACACCCGCCCTTCAGAACCGATCAACACTTACCACGCAGATCTCGGTTACAACCCAGCCTACCTCGAGCATGATGAAGACCAGAGAGAAGAATATATAATCAAATACCAAGGCACTGCTGTGGAAGAGGCTGGTGTTTTTCATGGTTCCCATGAACTCGGGAACTCTACGTCGATCGATGGTAACCATTCCCCATCGATTGATATTGGTATTAACTCAGAGTCCGAACAGGATTCAGCTTCAGAACTCAAGAGGGAGTATGGTATGATGAGAGATCCGGATGGTCACACAAGAGCTATGGATGGCAGAATTCTACATGTCACGAGAGAAGATGTTGCAGATTTATTTGCGATATCTAATGTAGCTGGGAATCCTGTTTCCCAACAATATGATTATCGAGCATCGATCGACGATCATCATACACCATCGATCGACACCCATCAGGCATACCAAGGATACAATGAAGCTTACGAAGAATACAATGCAGATTACAGAGAGGAAGAGCTGATTGAGTATCGCGGCCTAGCAATGGAAGACGCTGGATTGGTAGTGAATGTGAAAGTGGATAATCAATCATAAATCAACAGCATCTCCTTGCCTTCAAACAATATCAGACGTAAACCAGAACAAGAACCAAGAGCAAAAGATATAGCTGATGGATATCTCAAACCAGATGAGTTTGGAATTTTCAGAGATACAGAAGGACGTGCACGAGCTCTCTATCGGAGAAATCTAAACATACCTAAGGAGGATGTATCAAATGCCCTTGTTATGGCTACTGGATCAGAAACTTTATTTGGACAACAGCCATCGATCGACGCATGAGTACAAGCATCGATCGACAGCGAGGAACAGAAGAACGTGCTGATCCACAATGATCCATGCACTCTCAAACATCGAAAATCGATCGACGACAGCCATCATGCATCGATCGACACCATTCCAGGGGTGAACCAGTTTTGTACCTCTAATCCTTTTGGTTCAAGAAGTCCACGATCAGTCGATTGGATAAATCCACTACAGATTGACGGTTATATAGAGCATGGACAGAGATCGAATGATACTAATGGCAGAAGAATTTTCCATTGGGAAAAGAGAGATGAGTATGTCATTTTCATAGATGAGAATGGTAATGCACGAGCTATAGAAGAATGAGTCGTGAATGTGCAAGAAGAAGAGATCCGAGGAGTTATAAAAAGAGCTACTATGTTTGAGCAGAGCTACGTATGTTTATCAGAATATGCAGAAAATATCGCTATGTCCATGAAGAAGCAAGAAACATACAGCAGAGCAGATTTTGATGCAATTGGGCAAGAGATCTACAAAGCTCAAGAGATGTCACTGGATGATTTCTACGAGAGGCTTGATGATGTCTACTATCCTATAGACAAGTTCCTCACCGGTTTGACTAAACGCATGGATGAGATGAAACGAGATTCGGATACTGTTCAAAGACAGGGTGCGATTGGAGCAAACATAGTGACATTGATCAACGGCAGCATCAAGCCATCGATTTGGAGATATATGGAGATACTTGGAGCTTTTGGAATATTTAGAGAAGAAGAATCCTTAGCTGATCATTGAGATATTTGAAGTTCAAGACGGTCATCGATCGTCGATACAACCTTGTCATCAACCGATGATACAAGACCAAGATCAATTTATGCTGGACACTTGCCATCGGTCGATAAACAATTCACAGACAGCCGATCGCAATCCCAAGTTAGAGACAAATGACGAAGATACCCTGGACGAGTTCTGACCTATATTTTAGGGTTTTATATTTATGCTTTATGTATTACACACAAAAGAGTGTGGAGAGTTAGAGAGAGTCGAGCGAAGAGAGTTTAGTTTTCTAATATAGTTTTAAGGTTTCTAGGGAAGAAGATTCATAACTAATTAGGAAAATTTGTATTGGAATCCCAGTATTTTATCTATGCATTATATTCAAACTATTGTTCTTACTTTAATTATATCTGAGTAGTCATCAACTAGGTTTAGGGTTGAATGATGGTAATCATGGTTTAGCTGAAAAGTAGGATTCCTAGGTTAAGTTAATATCCATCAATTGAGTTGTGCATAATGCTTGCATTCTAGAGTAGCTAACTAGGATCTTGAAAGTAGGACATGGACGACTGCGAGAGTAGGTTTTGTGCCAGAATAGTCTCTATTGAACTAGGTTGTTAGGCACATGCGAGAGCTGGTCTAATTAGCTTGGTGAACATATCAAATCTCGTTCACACTTCCTTTTGATTTCACCATCGATCGACATTAGGCCTTAGACGTCGATCGATCGTCTTTCCTTTTTCTCGCATACGAGAGTTGGAGTTAAAAGGGTCAGCATAGTTAATAACTGAGTTTAGAATATTTACATTTCCGTGTTTCATATTCCCTATAATCCATTAAGCCCGAAACCCTAGGTCTAGCATATTTACATTTGCTTTTAGTTAGTTGAATAACATATTTTCATATTTGCATTATTATCATATTCCCATATTTCATCTATACTTCTTGATAATGAATATTTTCTTAAACCTATTAATTGCTACAGATATATATATATGCCTAGCTTAGTCTCTAGAAATAATAAATCTATTGTGTGTCATTGCTCACTGTAGATTCGATCCCTAAGTACTAGACATGATCTCTCTTGGCAAGAGTTTTATTTTTGTGTTAATATTAGGATTAATTTGATAGTTAATTGTTTAGGATATTTATACCCTTTTAGAACAATAAACACACCATGTCAAGGACCATGCCAGAGACAGAAACATACAGCAGAGCAGAAGTAGATTACTTGGTACGAGGCATCTACAGAGCACAAGAGATATTGGTGGATGACTATTACAACAGGATTGATGATATCTATTACCAATCCAACAATAATATTATGTGGTTAACTACGTGCATTGAGGAGATGAAACAAAAGATGAACACTACTGATCAGATGATTCATAGAAAGCACGCGAGTGGAGCAGACGAAGCACCATCGATCGAGGGACGAGCTCGAGCATCGATCGATGCTTCACGCGAGCCATTTAGACAGAGCCTAGTAACCGAGAAGTTTCTAGATGATAAACTTGATGGAGTTTATGCATCTCAAGACATGAGGATGGAAGATATCTACAGGAGATTGGATAACATATCCATACCCACATATAGCAGGATTGGCTGGTTACACAAATGCATTGACAACCTTCAGGAGAGGATGTGTCAAATTTCGATCACCAAAGAGAACATGGATAGACAAGGAACCAGAGGTGAAGAAGCCATAAGAAGCTTTGTTGCTACCTTTTTCCAGATGAGCGAAGAGGATTTGGACACTTGTTTTCCAACAAGTGATAATCTGCCCCCATCTTTGTCCAAGCAGTTTAAACGTCAAGCTAAAGACAATAATCAAGAACTGAAGTAACCATGGCTGATCCAGATGATTATCCAACAAAGGACAACCGAGGATGGAAGAAAGGCGAGCATACTAAGCTAAAACCAGCTGATGTAACTGAGGAAGAGCTGAATCCACAATAAGTAAATGTTATTGAGCTGAATGAGCTGGATGAGCTAAGTGACACTACCTCGGAGCTGAATGAGATGAGTAAGCTTAACTTTGAGCAGAATGAGCTGAGCTGAAGGAGAGTGACACTGAAGCTGCCATGGACCTAGCTGGGTCAGATGGATCAGCCTTGTCATTTTGAGCCCAAAAGAAGTTCAAAGCCAAGTTAAGGATCCATTATCTCTTTCTGATGGATGAGCCACGAAATTCAAGTCCAAGAAACCATTTGAAGCTGTTTTGGATCAAGTGGCCCAAGAGAAAGTATTGCAGCCTAAGGAGATATCATAATAACTTCATTATGGGTTTGTTTCAGGCCATTTCCGACCATACCGTTTACCAGATTGTTTCTGACCCATTTCACCAAGAGAATACAAAAAAGGAGTCAAGAAACCAGTCAAGATTGTGGTCAAGAAAGGGTTATTCAAAAGAGACTCAATTATGGTCCTAGTTTTCTTTTCTGCTTTCTATGTTCCTAGTTTCTACATAATTTCTATGCTTTCTGCATTCTTGTAAGACTATATATATATATATGTTGTGCACGAACTCAATAAGATGATTCACCTTTTTATCAAAAACAAGTTCTAAGACTGTGAATCCTATGTTCATCTTATGAACAACGATTGGTAAGGATTTCATTCTCCATAAGCATTGTCTTTGGTCGGAAAACAGATTTCATTCTCTTGACCATTGATTCCTATACACAAGTTTTGATCATCCCATAGATCATCAGTGAAGTTCACCACCCATCTCGACTTATATCCATCCATCATTCACAAAAATATTTACAACACCATTCAAACCAGTCGATCATCCTTCAAGGTCTGGGACAAACGAATACAAACCAATCAAGGATTCATCAAGCGCTGAGTGCAAGGAAACCCACTATTTGGTGTGTTTTAAATTTATTTTATTTTCGTAGTTTTACTAATTTCCATATTTTTCTTTATTTTCATCCCAGTTAAAAAAAGGAAGATTGAGAACCAAGCCATCGGAGCGACGAAAGAGCACAACCATCGGTCGATACGATCACCATTGGTTAATGTCATGACATTACCATCGATCAACACTCGTAACAGAGTCTGGTAGTGACTTAGAATTATTTTCCAGATTTTAAGTTCATTTTCAGACAAGTCGTAAAGCATAATAAGATTTAGATAGATAAACTAAGGTTCGAGTTAACAAGTGAGTTTGCTATAAGCTATTACAAGTCAATCTCGTCCTATATCTACCCAAATCCACCATCATTCCTTCCTGCCTTATTCCCACGGTCAAGCTATGTCTTTACTCTTACGGGTCTGATTCTGATATGCATCCAAAAAATGAGGCATAAGAAACCAATACTTAGTGAGAGCGGTCATCCCGTCACACTTAGCCAAAGTAAAGAAATTGGGTCTAAACAAACAGTCAAATAATCAGACATGCCCTGCATCCAAAAAAAGGAGGCATAAGAAACCAATGCTTAGTGAGAGTGGTCATCCCGTCACACTTAGCCAAAGTAAAGCAATCGGGTCTAAAAAATCAGTCAAATAATTGGACATGCTCATAATCCAGTTAGTTACTTGATCGACATAACCGATCCAAGGCAAAGTGCCATCAGATTCAGTCAAGCACTAGCAGGCCATTAGGCTCTAGGCGCATGATCTGATCCAAATGCATCGATGGAAGGATCCGATCACTCGATCAAGCCAGATCGGTACAGATAATTCGAATTAGACAAGCAATCAGTACGCAGAACAAATCCTAACATTCAGACTACGATTCATACGGTAAGGCTACGGTCACACACTCACCTTTGTCTTCAGAGTTGGTATGATACGGTTTGATTTGGTCTTTCGGACACCTCGTGCGTAGTTCTTCTCGGTATTACGAACACTTGACAGTCGGAATCACCCAACTGACGATCCTACTGGCATAGACTTGATCGATACGGTCAAATCTCGAACTTTCTCTCTTGTTCGCACTTTTTTCTCTCTGAGTTTTCTCTCTGTTTGCCTTAGAGTTTTCATGAACAAAAAATGGAGAAAAGGCTTAAGGAGACTATTAAATGAGCATTTTACACCCGCAGAACCGCCCAAGTAACCGTTCCCGCACTTTTTACTTCGGCCAGAAAGCAATAACCGTCAACCCGCGCTCTTTTGTCTTCCCAGCGGGAGTTTTCCCCTTTCTGTTTGATAACCGTTCCCGCCCAAATGACTTAGGAATGGATTCCAGCTCAAATGGACTGTCCCAGCCGACAAGTCTAACCGCTTTGTCTGAATCGGACCAACCTTGTCTGAATCTGACCAGCCTTGTTTGAATCCGACCAAACTTGTACGAATCCAACCCTTTACTACCCGAATCAGCTCATTCAGCTCAGTCTGGCATTCTTAACTATTTTGTCTGATTTCCGACCATTGTTGTCCATCTGACCAGCTCCACCGTCATGTCCGAATCAGACAACACTTGTCCGGATCCGACCATTGCTGTCCGAAAATTCCGCTTATTTCCTTATACTGTCTGAACACTTCCAAAGTTCACAAACAGAATTAGTTTGCCTAAATCCGAGCGTAAGAACGACAGGCCGAGCTTAGTTGGCTCCAATCAGATCTGATCCTAGCTTTATCCATACTATTGGTTCACTTTATCTGCTACTACCCGGACATCAATCCTGCTCATTTCCACTCACCGAAAGAGAAGGGACCCGACCAATTTTTTCGTACTATCAGTACGGGTCTGAACCGACTTCCTCGATCAGACTTAGGTAAGTTTCCAAAGTTTTCGTGACTAGAATTATTTCCAGATTTAAGTTCATTTTCAGACAAGTCGTGAAGCAATAATAAGACTTCGATAGATAAATAGAGGTTCGAGTTAACAAGTGTAGTTTGCATAAGCTATTACAGTCAATCTCGTCTTATTGTACCAAATCCACCATCCTTCCTTCCTGACTTAGTCCCAGCGGTCCTTACGGGTCTCATCCCTGATCTGCAATCCAAAACAAGGAGGCATAAGAATCGAATGCTTTAGGTGGAGGCGGTCATCACGTCCCACTTAGCCAAAGTAAAGGCAATTGAGTCTAAACAACAGTCAAATAATTGGACATGCTCATCATCCAGTCAGTTACTTGATCGAACATAACGATCCAAAGCCAAGGTGCCATCAGATTCTGTCAAGCCCTAGCAGGCCATTCGGCTCTAGGCGCATGATCTGATCCAGATGCATCGATGGAGGATCCGATCACTCGTCAAGCCAGATCGGTGCAGATAATTTGAAAATTAGACAAGCAATCAGTCATGGAACAACCCCTAACATTCAGACTACAATCAGTACGGTAAGGCTACGCTCACGCACTCACCTTTGTCTTTAGAGTCGGTATGATACGGTTTGATTCGGTCTTTCTGACACCTCTTGCGCAGTTCTTCTCGGTATTACAACACTTGACAGTCGGAATCACCCAACAGACGATCGTACTGGCACAGACTTGATCAAACCGGTCAAATCTCAAAACTTTCTCTCTTGATCGGCACTCTTTTTCTCTCTGAGTTTTCTCTATGTATGCCTTAGAGTTTTTGTGAAGAAAGATGGAGAAAAGGCTTAAGGAGACGATTAAAATGAGCAGTTTACACCCGTAGAACCGCCCAAGTAACTGTTCCCGCACTTCTTCCTTCGGCCAGAAAGCAATAACCGTCAACCTGTGCTCTTTTCCTACCCAGCGCGAGTTTACCCTTTATGTTTGATAACCGTTCCTGCCCAAATGACTTAGGCACGGATTCCAGCTCAAATGGACTGTCCTAGCCGACAAGTCTAACAGCTTTGTATGAATCAGACCAACCTTGTCTGAATCCGACCAGCCTTGTCTGAATCCGATCAAACTTGTCCGAATCCAACCGTTACAATCAGAATCAGCTCATTCAGCTCAGTCCGACATTTGTAACCGTTTTGTCTGATTTCTGACCATCTTTGGCCATCTGACCAGCTTAATCGTCTTGTCCGAATCCGACAACACTTGTCCGGATCCGACCAGTGCTAACCAAAAATTCCGCTTGTATCCTTGAGCTGTCTGAACACTTCCAAAGTTCACAAACAAAATTACTTAGCCATAATCCGAGCGTAAGAACGACTGACCGAGCTTAGTTGGCTCCAAACAGATCTGATCCACGCTTTATCCAGACTATGGGTTCTCTCTATCCGCTACTACCCGGACATCAATCCAGCTCATTTCTACTCACGTAAGACCATTCAACTTTGGCCAGCTCTTTCTAGCATCATCCAACCCATTTCAGTTTCGGTTTGAGTGAGATGTACTTCAAGCTCTTATGATCCGTGAATACTGGAACCTTTGACCCATAAAGGTAAGATCGCCATATCCTGAGTGCAAACACGACTGCTGACATTTCTAACTCGTGTGTTGGATAGTGTCCTTCGTGTTTCCAAAGCTGTCAGGATGCATAGACAATCACCTTTCCTTGCTGCATCAGAACACACCCAAGTCGTACTTTGGATGCATCAGTGTAGACAACGAATGGCTAATTGTCCATAGGAAGAGCCAATACTGGAGTACTCGTCAACATTTCTTTGAGTTTGGAGAAGCTTGCTTCATAGTCTTCTGTCCATACGAACTGAACATCTTTCCCGGTTAGTTTTGTCATCGGTTGAGCCATGCTAGTAAATCCTTTAAGAAAAAGTCAGTAGTATCCAGCCAATCCATAAGAACTTCTGATCTCAGTAGCATTCCTCGGTCTAGGCCAGTCCGCAATGACCTTAATCTTTTCCTGATCCACAAAAACTCCCTTTTCCGAGACCACATGGCCCAAGAAGCCAATTTCCTTTTGCCAAAAACTAGATTTACTTAGTATGGCAAACAACTTATGTTACCGCAGTCTATCCAAGACTGTTCTCAAATGTGCCTTATGCTCCTCCTGATTGTTTGAGTAGATCAAGATGTTGTCTACGAAGATTATAACAAATTCATCCAGGCAATCTCTGAAGACGCTATTCATAAGTTTCATGAAGGCAGCAGGTGCGTTGGTCACTTCCGAAGGGCATGATAACAACTTATAGTGCCCATATCTTGATCTGAAGGCTTTCTTACGGATGTCCTCCTCAGCAATCGGAATCTGATGGTATCGCCGAAGCCAGATCAATCTTTAAGAACCAAGTAGCACCTCAGAATTGGTCCAATAACTCATTTATCCTTGGGAGGGGGTACTTGTTCTTTACAGTAACCCTATAAAGCCCAGCGGTAGTCGATACAGAGTCTGAAGCTACGCATCTTTCTTCTTCACGAACATGACTTGTGCACCCCAAGGTGAGCTGCTCGGACGCACAATCACTTTTCCATCAATTCGCTAAGTTGCTTCTTTATTTCTGACATTTCGGCCGGAGGCATTCGGTAAAGGAGCTTTGGAGATTGGAGTCGTACAAGGTTCAAGCTCATCGTGAAAGGATCAGACGGTCTGGTGGTAATCTTGTCAAGGATGCGAACACATCATCATACTCCTTTACAATTGGTATCCCCCTCAAGCCCGTCATCCGGTCCGACTTCCTCAGTGGTGATTGCGGCAAAGTAAGCTTCACATCCCTTTTCCAGCATCCTTTCTTCTTGGAGTGCTGAAATGATCAAAGCTCCCATTTGGTTGTTTTATCCCTTGATAAACCAGTTTTCCACTGCCGGTATCAAATTGAACTCGGCCTCTAGGACAGTCTAGATGTGCCTTGTACTTCCCCAGCCAATCCTTTCCAAGGATAACATCAAAAGACATCACTGGGCAAATTACAGATCCGCTGGCACGTTCACTTCACCGATCATCACAGAGACGTTTCAGGTCTTTCCCATAGTGTACATGATCTGTCCCCCCAGCGCTCGAACCAACCATACTTCAACTTTGGGTTCTTTCTGAAACTCTCCCAATTCTAACCATCCTGGGTTGCACGAGCAGTGAGATGCACCAGAATCAAACAGTACATCGGTTGCCACTCCGCCCATGACTAAGGTCCCTATAGATTCACTCGGATACTAAGGACCTATACTACAGGCAACCAATTTCACACAGAAATTTAAAAGGTAAGGGTGAGAGATAGGATAACTCACCAGTGATCGGACGAGAAGTCCTTTGGTCCATGGATCCTTCCCCGATTGTGTACACCCGTGGCATGATGGCCTGCCTCTTTGCAGCTGGCTGAGGTCCATCACTTGAATGCTTCCCAGCTTGTTGTGCATCTTTTGGACACTGGTTCTTGAAGTGCTCAGCTTCACCGCAATTGTAGCACACTTGTTCCCCAGCACTCTTTCCTTGGCTTTTCGGCCTCAGATCTTCGTCATGACAATCACAGACCTTGTGATCCATACTACCACAACGGTGACAAGCTCCCAAGGCAGTACAGCATGGTCCAGCATGCAATTTCCCACACGTTGGACACATAGTACGGTTTGGCTGCATACACCTTTCTGGACGAACCAGTCTTCACCAGCTTCTGATTCTTCCCGCATGCTTACCAGACTGGCCATGCGGTCCAGAGCCAAACACCTTGGCTTCTTCAATGATTCCAGCTTCCTGCTCTGCGGCCTTTTCAACCAGTTCGGCCACGGCAAAATAGCTGCGAATCTTACAACGGGTTCGCAGATCAACCCTGATTCCACGCATGAAAATTTTGGACTAGAGACCTCTTGGTTTCTCCTTCACGCCCAGCATACTTCTTTTAGGCTGTTAAACTCTGCCTCATACTCATGCACAGTCTTTGTACCTTGTTCCAGTTTGAGGAAGGCACCTTCTAGCCGATCAAAGGCCTCCTCTGGAAAGTACTTCTCATCGGAAAGCAGACTTAAAGTTGGCCCAAGTGAAATAGTTAGCACCGAACCGAGCTGCTAGACCTTGCTACCAGATGTGCGCATCATTATTAAGGTAGTGGACAGAAATGTCCTTCATGAAGGCAAACATGACAGCGGATAGAGATAATTCCACTCTAGCCTGTCAATTCCACTGATCTGCTTCCACTGGTTTGGAACAACCCAAAAAGAACTTTGTTCCCAGCTTCTGCATGTGTTCCATCACTTTCAGATAGGACGGATTCCTTGCAACTGGTGCTTCTTCCTCATCTTGCACCACTTTCTCAACTTCTTCCACAACAGGTGGAATCACGGGTGGTACTGCAACCACAGGAAGTCTGGCTAGACTTGGGCTAACATAGCCATAACAGCTTCCATTCCAATAGGAGTCCCAGCAGTTGCATTCACATTTGTTGCGTTAGGCAACATTCTCGACTTCTTCATTTCCAGCAACATTTCGGCCAGATTTTTTCCGGATGATTCACTAGCTTAACCACATTTCTCCTTGCGTTTCGGTTACTCTTTTCCATCTGCATTCAGATCACAGGTAAGTTAGTCAAAAACTAACTTAAGTTCAATAAGAACACAGAGTATACCGCGAGACATCAGGCTTGGAAGGATGGTTTTACCGAAACCCACTGTACTTAGACTGTCCTAGAACCAACTCCACTCTGATACCACTTGAAGGGACCCGACCCATTTTTTTCGTCCTATCAGTACGAGTCTGAACCGACTTCCTCGATCAGACTTAGGCCAGTTTCCAAATTTTAGTGACTTAAATTATTTTCCAGATTTTAAGTTCGTTTTCAGACAAGTCGTAAAGCATAATAAAATTTAAATAGATAAACCGAGGTTAGAGTTAACAAGTTAGTTTGCTATAAGCTATATTACACGTCATTCTCGTCTTATTCCTACCCAATCCACAATCCTTCCTGCCTGCCTTAGTCCCACGGTCAAGCTATGTCTTTACCCTTACGGTTCTGATCCTGATCTGCATCCAAAACAAAGGAGGCATAAGAAATGAATGCTTAGTGAGATCGGTTAATCCATCCCACTTAGCCAAAGTAAAGCAATCGAGTCTAAACAATCATTTAAATAATCGGACATGCTCATCATCCAGTCTGTTAATTGATCGACATAACCGATCCAAGCAAAGTCCCATCAGATTCTTTCAAGCCCTAGCAGGGAATTCGGCTCTAGGCGAGTGATCTGATCCAGATGCATCGTTGGAAGGATCCGATCACTCAATCAAGCCAGATCGGTGCAGATAATTTGAATTAGACAAGCAATCAGTACACTGAAATCCTCCTAAAATTCAGACTATGATTCAGTATGGTAAGGCTACGGTCACGCACTCACCTTTGTCTTTAATTCGGTATGATACGGTTTGATTAGGTCTTTCTGACACCTCTTGCACAGTTCTTCTCTGTATTACGAACACTTGACAGTCGGAATAATCCAATAGATGATCGTACTGGCACAGAATTGATCGGTCCAGTAAAATCTCAAACTTTGTCTCTTGATCGCACTCTTTTTCTCTCTGAGTTTTCTTTCTGTTGCCTTAGAGTTTTCGTGAAGAAAAATGGAGAAAAGGCTTATGGAGATGATTAAATGAGCAGTTTACACCCGCAGAACCGCCCAAGTAACCGTTCCCACACTTTTTTCTTTGGCCAGAAAGCAATAACCTTCACCCCGCACTCTTTTGCCTTCCCAACCGACATCAACCAGCTCATTTCCACTCACGGAAAGCCCATTTAACTTTGGCCAGCTCTTTCTAGCATCATCCAACCCATTAAGTCTGTCTCACAGTCCAGCCAGTCAATCCCCGGACCAATCCCAACTTTGATCCTCAGAACACGGGTGTTACAATAACACCGGGGACAGTGTTTCTTAAGTTTTGGGGAAGTTTACTGTTATTGCATTCGGTTTTGAGTTTTAATTCTTATGTGTTTTATTGACTTTTATCGAGTGAAGAAAGAGATTAGATTAGATTTACATTTTTACTTTATTATCTAATTATTCTATAGCATCATTTTAGATTTGTTAATTGCAGAGAGTACTAGAAATACAAAGTAGATAATCATGCCACAAGATCACATTTACTTAGAAAGTTTGAAGGAACCGAAGTTAACCACCAACCCAATTTGACTTATTTGCTTGTTTTGGGGTTTGGTATAAATTGTATCGAATTACTCTTGCAAGTATGGAAGGCAAAACTTTGTGTGCTTCTGATTCCCTTTTTTCTCTCTTCAGCATCTATAAAATTAAAATATTGAGATGATTTTCTGAAAGATGCAGAGAGGTAGGTAAATTACCTGTGATCCCATTATTCTATATTTAGAAAAAAAATGATCATACACTGTGGAAGAGAGGGATAGGTAAATACTTGTGATCCCATTATTCACCTACACTTTTTCAAAATAATAATAAAAAGAAAAGAGAAAAGAAAATAAAGATGACCAAGATGGATGTATTAGCATTATTTATTCATTGGACTTTATAAATAGAAAGAATATAAAGAGTTCAAAGAAGAGAGAAAGAGGGAAGAAAGGGAACCAAGAAGACTGCTTGTGTGTTCAGATACTTGCAAGAGTAAGAGTCCATGTGTCCTTTGATCGATACTCCCAAGGTAAAGCTTGCACTTTTATTTTATGCAAGAAATGAGGTTAGGAGAGGGGTGAGTCAAGCTAGTATTTGCTAAGTTGTTAGTATAATGAATTTGGTTGCTAATACTAAGTTAAGGTATATAAAGTTTATTTTTTGATTGACACTTCTTTGATGTGGTTGCAATATAGTAAATGTGATAATGATAAGCTAGAGAATTTGTGAGTCCCTGTGTTTAGAAACCTCTTCCACATGTTTACCCTTGTTTTGCTTGATGACAACCAAAAGGTTAAGTCTGGGGGAGTTAATAGATCCTAATATTTACCTGTTTTTAGACCATATTATCGGCCCTATTTGGAGTCTGTTATGTCTAGGATGTGTTTTAGAGTTTTTTCAGGTCCAAGTGGCATTTTGGAGTATTGTAGAGATTATGAGGCTTTTTGGAGCTTAGATAGAGAGGAACCCCGTAGCTGGTCAAATTCAGAAATGTACGAGTCAAGACAGAGTATTTCATCGATCGATGAGGCAAACATGCTGTTGATTGACGGTCGATGCACAGTAGCCCAATTCACAAAGTACCCAACTTGAAGTACAAGACACAGAAATTACAAGATTTCCCCTGGAAAAGACTTACCTAGTTTATATTATATTTTCCATTGTTTTACGCAAAGAGAGCTTGTAGCTACCTTGGATTTCATTAAAAAAATATAGTAGTTTAGGGTTTTTGGGGAGAAGATCAAGACTTCTCAATCTTTGTATTGGAACCTAACTTTCTATCCCTATTCATTTATCTTATGCATTAATTTATGTTGATGATTATGTTCTGCTTAGCTATGTCTGAGTACTCAACTTGTTAGATTTAAGGTTTATTAATGGTTATGATGAATTAGCCAAACACTAGAATTGTGATAGGGCCTGATATTTACCACTATTGTTCCATGATATTATCCTTATTTAGCGTTTATCATATATTTTTGGAGTATGTGTTAGAGTACTTTCAGATTCATGTACGTTTTCGAGAACTTTGGTGATTCTAGGGCTTTTAGAGATGTAGAACTGCGCAAATGCGTCATATGTTTAGCTATGGATTGAGACCTTCACACAGTGAGATTGAGCCTATATTTTTACAGAAGATAGAGCTTTGAGTTATCTTTCCAATTCCACAGGTTTGAAGTTCATCGGACGGTTAGATCTTAAGTTATGCCCAATTTACTGAAGAGTGGTCTGTCTGCCTCGCGAGAGGAAGCTGTCGAGGGGATGAATGAGTGTCGATCGACGGCAAAGCCTTACCATCGATCGACGGTGATCCCAGTAGACAGAACCGACTTGTTTTCTGGCCGACTTAAGCCCAGATGTCATGGCAAGTTACCAGATTACCCATGCACGAGTATAGACCTAATTTATATAGTTTTCTAGGCCATTGTTGACATCTAAGCTTTATTTCATTCATTGTCTTAAGTTTTGGAGAGAAGATCAATTCTCCTTCAAGAGATTGATTGGATATCCTTTGGTTTTATATTTATTTCTATATCTATTATTTATTCAAACTATGATTTGTGTTATTTTTTCCATGTCTGAGTAATCTTCTTGTTATGTTTAGAAATATCATGTTCTTAATGTCAAACTGATAGTCATTGGATTGCTAGGGTTATCTACAGATCTCTAAACCACGGGTGCCTTGTAATACAAAGATCTAGAGTAGTGGAATAGCTCGAGAGTGTTGACTGATTGCTTGAAACCTAAAATCATATGAGGACAATTAATTAACGGAACCCGAGCCCTATGGTGGATAAATATCTAAGCGCATACAGAGAGTTAATTCTAGGATCTAGTTGAACATTATCGATATGTGTGTCAATGCTTTCTGAAGGTAGTATCGATCGATACCCAAGAATTGGTATCGATCGACGCTCGATCCTTGTTTGCATGCGAGAGCTGGAACATAGAACTTACGCATAAGATTAGTAATTGCATGCGAGATCTGGATTACTTGCTTATTGAATTCGAGTTCTAGAATTTGTTCAATAAAAATCTGAGCATCATTGATTTGTGTTTTGAATCTATTGATTGATAAAATTCCTAACCTAGCTACTTCATCTTATTGTTATCAACCAATCACTTGCTTACTTGTTCTACTATTACTTCTTTAATAATTGTTTGCATAGCTTAATCTAAAAATCTATAGTTTTATTGTGTGCTCATGCTCCCCTGTGGATTCGATCTCTAAGTACTACAATTGAAAGTCTTATTTGAGAGAGTAAAGGAAGTTGCTTATAGGGTTAATTTGAGAGTGCATAATAAAAGCTACATCAAATTTGGTGCCATTGCCGGGAGCGAGGATTGCCATTAGACTTGATTAATAGGAATTAGTTTAGGTTTTTATTTTCTGTTTCAGTTACTTACATAAAATATTCCTTGTCTTTCAGGTACATGCAGAGCAGTACCAGGAGAAACAAGGAAAATATTTACTTTTCTCACACCCAGCAGCCTAATTTGAACGCACCACCCGCAGAGAGAAACGTCTAGCATGGATCGACAACATCACTTCGACATCGATGCGACAACCACTTTTTGGATGAACATCGATCGACAATTCTACCTCTACCATCGATCGACAGTAACCGAGTCACGATGGTTGCGGCACTTATTTTGACTAGGGATGGAATGGAACCTGCATGACCCTGAGGGTTATCTGTGTAATGCAGCAGGTTAGAAATTAAGATGCACAGAGTGCTGTAATCCCTGAGTATCGATCGATAGCAGAGTTGATTAGGCCCTACTTGATTATATATTAATAGGTCCTTGATTCAACCTCGAGAAATCTAGGGGGTCAACGACCAGATAAGACCTGCATACTTTATCATGTGAGCGAGCACCCCTTTCATGGCCTTCCCCATGAAGATCCATTGCCCACAATTGAAATACTAGAGGATTTTGTTTCTAGCATCCTGGAGCATGAAGAAACTAAAGACTATCTTCTAATCCAAGTTATTCAAGTATTCTCTCTCTGGGAATGCACTTGTTTTTGGCTGAAACTTCTACCACCAGGATCTCTCACTACATGGGATGATGTTAAGACTTGCATTTTTGACTAATTTTTTTGATGATGCAAAGACCGAAGAGCTTAAGGGATAAGATTTTTGAAATTTTTCTCAGGGCCAACTGAAGGGTTTAGAAAGCTCTTGGGTCAGATTTAGGGGGTACCAAAAAGACTGTCCACATCAATGGTTTCACGGAGATTCCAACTGCTGGGATTCTGCTCCAAAGGTATTGAATGTGCAGTATCATATAATGTTGGATCAGGCAAGCGAAGGGAACTTTGGGACTCTGACTCCAGAGGAAGCTAAGAGACTGATTCAGAACTTTGTGTCAAGCAACAATATTAGGAATATGGATACTCACAGAATGCAATCAGGTGTTACGAATAATGAGAAGATCATTGAGGTGGAGGACAAACTGATTTTTTGTACATGAAATATCGTTGGTGGAACAAGATGTAGAAGAGGACGAGAATTATAGAAACGAAATCTGTTTTCAGGACCATATTCAGAAACTAAACACCCATAATTCTCATACAACAGAAGCTGTGATTAGGCAAGAAGCTCTAATTAAAGGTAAATCTGGGGGAGAGCAAGAGACACTAGGTTGATGCCATCTTAGATAATGACTTTGTGGAAGTAATCGACCATTGAGAAGCTTTGAAGAAGGTGATTTTTGGTAGAAATTTCTACGTCTTTTGACAGCTCCCACTGGTGCCAACCGACACCATCAGATGAGCATCGATCGACAACCATAGAAGAGTACGTAGGAATGGTGAAAATTCAGAGCCCACCTCAGACTTCACCACACGACACCCGTTCCTCTTAACCCCGTACTGTTAAAATGGACTCCGTCGACCGACACCAACATTACAGCATCGATCACATCAACGGGAGCGACAGCAAGAGATGAACATCGATTGACACACGCCCATGTCAGCATATAATGCACACCGCTCATCAAAAAGGATAACAGTGAACACCAATCAGCAAGATTTCGATGCAGCACCAGAACAAGGGCAATTGATTCCAGCTGAAACTTCTTTCGTTGACAGTACCCGATCGACAGTACATACCATATATCAAATTGACACCAGATGACGAAAATGAATCTTCCAGTGAACAAGCAGATCAGCCAAGAAAAGCATTCCAAAGAACAGAGTGAGATCTAGAGAAACCCTAATGTTCCAAACACCTAAGGAGAGAAACTAACAAGGCTGAACTTGATAGATTTCAAAGACGTGAAGAGGGTCCCTAAGGATATGTCTTTTGAGGATGCATCACTAGTACAGAACTTGGTAATTTCTTCAGAGAGAGCAAGGAGATGGATAAGGACATTGAATTACTGTTTAAATGGTCAGCCGTAAATCCAGAAGACACTGAAGAAGGACAAGTTCCTGGGAAGTTTTTGACTCCCTGCTGTAATACATGACACCAATTTCCCATACGCCCTCGTGATACTGGATCTGCAGTCAGCATCATGGCCAAGGACACTGCCGAACTATTAGGATTAATGGTGGAACCTTCTCAAGATAGCATTCATCTTACGTGGATAATCCAAGCTAAACTCAGCAGGCACGATCAAGAATGTTAAATTAGAGATAAGTGAATGCACTGTCATGTGGTCTTTCATGTTTTGGGAAGCAAATCAGGTCGAGAATTTTCTCTTAATCTATGGAAGAGCCCTTTTATGGCTACAGTAGGGGCACTTTTTTTTATCTCAAGAAGAATAGGATGTGCCCTTATCTAAGTTGAATGAAGAATATCTTCTAACGTCCTGTGGGAAAGACCAAAAGTGCGGGGGTTTAATTTCATGGATAGAAGCCGTCTGAAGATCCAGCACCTGATTTCAAACCGCGAAAACACAGAACCAGCAATCACCGTCAATCCGACACTCGCCTAATAGCGTCGATCGACACTTCTTCAAGATTTTAGAGAAACCCTATGATTGAAAAAAGCCTAAGTCGCGGGGGAAGGGGCCAAGAAAGAAGAAAAGAAAAAGAAGGTAGAAACAAATTTCTTGTCATTGGTTCCTTCGCGATGTTATGAGGGAAGTATTGAGTTTAAGATGTGCTGCAAAGGAAGTCTGCAACCTCTTACCAAGGTCAGGGTGCTATGTGATCCAGAGCTGAAAGACAAAGGGTAGGCTTCTGCCAGAGATTTTATCAACCGCATCAACAAAATGAGGAAGAGAGACACTGAGAGCTTTTCTGGAGAAAGTTCTCTTTCTCATCCGGACTGAATCAGAGTTTCCAAAACCTCGAGCTAAAGAATATAACCAAGCACTGAGTTGGAGGCAACTCACTGTTTAAGTAAGTTTTAATTAGATATTATTTTCATTTATTACTAATTTTTGTTTTTATTTATTTCAAGTAAAAAAAAGTGATCAGAGGAAGATAGTTCTGCGCAGAAGCATTGATCGACCACTTGAACAATGTCGATCGATGAATCAAACCGAGCATCGTTCGAACGGATGTCGCCACTGTAACTGTGCTCGATCGACGCGTCTCACCCATTCAGCAACGCAGGTATAGCTCGTTTTTGCTCATTTTTAATTTGATCCTCTAGTTATTATTTTCTTCCACCATTTGAGAAGCCACGTATAGCGATCTTACTTGCTAGTCATCATGCAACTCGTTCTGTCAAATTGTAATAGCACTGATGATAGTGTTGTCATAATCTGTTGGACTGGGGGAGGTGAAATTAATCTGATATTGTGTTCCGAATTTTGATATTTTTTGATTTTCCTATTATTGATAAAAAGAACACATTAGAACTCTTGACATCTTCGAATCACAGGTGATATAGGTCCCAGCCATCGATCGCGATCATGCATCTGAAGAATAAAAATTGTGATCGACTCTTCGAGTGTCGGATCGGTACGTGGATCTTGAGCTGGATTCCTATGCTTATCGGTCTTTCGATTAGATGCAATACAGACACTTACCTATCCATCTGCCATCGAATCGATCACTGCTTTTGAATAGAGTCTGGTATCGATCTATTTCTCTTAAGCTTTTTTACTCTATGATCTTTTCCTTTCCCTAGAACCAATCAGGGGACGGATTACCATTTCTGGAGGACAGTGCTAACACCTTTAAATCTGGGGGAGTTGCTCGGCTCAACAGCTCATTTGATTTTCGTTTGAGTCCTTGATTGACTATAATTATACCATAGTTGTTTGTTCCACAGTTTTTTATGACGCTCAAAGAAGGAGATCTCTTATGTAATGTCTAAGAAGTTGTTTAATTGAATATGACATATAACACTAAACATTATTGATAAAGACACTTCATATACTTAGAAAGAGTATGTTTGAAGAAGAAATTACTGAGAGATATTAACTGCCTAAAGTGGACTTTGAGATCCTGCCTGACTCTATCAGACACTTTCGTTACGACAAGATTGTGAAGAATTCCGAAGCACTGATTTCCAGACAACTATCTCCTACCATTATTGCGTTTTCAATTTGGGGCCTGACGGTGGATGGATCACACTGGAACCGGGGATTCCTTTTTGCAAGTTTTTTGGAGGGAGGGCATATAAAGTAAATTCCGGGTGTGCTTCTGATTCACCTCCCTCTTATCCCTCTCAGACATTGTTCAAAGTAGAAATAAGGCATCGACTCAACAATGAGTCTTGGTGGTCTCACATGACCAGTCTGGTAAAGCTTGGATTCATATGTATTCTAAGAAAGAGATACAATATGCTCTACACAAAAGAATCTGTGAAATCCACTTTTTTACTTGGATGAATACTTGAACAGTGTGTAACAGTATAAAATGGAAAAACACTAATGTATTCTTAATTTTAAAAAGAGCCTTGACTCTAAATAACGATATGTTCACGTTGATCGCCTCACTCAGGGTGCTGTGTATAGATCACTTCCTTATTCACCTCGAGGTTAATATTCGGAATCAGTCTCTGAATTTTTACAAGTAATAAGAATGAAGATACCTGCTCAAAAGAAGAGGAGACATTGAGCTAGAGATGATATTCATCAACGAAAGAGACTGAGAGGAAGCGCATGATAGTCTCATCATGAATACTCTACCTGTGTGTTCAGATACTTGCAGATAGGTGTAGCATTGCAGTTGCTAATAGTTAAATAAGTCCCGATTCTGACTGAAGAAAGGCTGGTATAGCCTCTTGTTGTCCTTCCACTGAGAGGCTAACTGAATTCCGACGGAGGATGTAAATGACCATGTACGCATCGACAACTCAGAGCATACTAATACCATTCGAGGTTGATGCACGGATGAGGGTACAGGATGGCAAGGGAGAACAACTCTCCGACTTAGTTTTTAGGCCCGAAGACACAGTCCAGTATGAATGACTTTGAGAGTCAGCTGTCCTGGTGCAATCGAAATACTCTCTCACTGAGGGTTACATTAGAGAGGAGGCAGAGTGAAGACAGAGGTTTGTCTTCTACCTTCTTCCTGCATATGGTACTATTCCTATTTGCCTCCAGACGGTTCTCGGTTGCACCTGCTCAATACCCCCAGCACAGCGCACCAATTTAAGCAGAGCTCATGAATATCGCAAGTAAATAGGTGGAAAATTAATAGTTGCGCATGTAATCTATAAAAGAGTAGTGCAGATGTAGATCTTGTGCATTATTCCGAAGTATATGCGTCGATGCAGCCGTTATTACTAACGATCGAGTAAGGAGACGAGGTTCTGATAGAGTCTGGGACTCGAGAGAGCACTCCGTTAGTCTCTAGGAATCATCGGGAGATGAGCGTGAAAATACGCTAGTGGAGTTGCTCAGTCGTAACTGAGAGACTTAAGCTAGGAAATCGGAAAGTTCGACCGATCGGCATACATAAGTGCTCATCATGATACTATAAAGCCTCAGTCGTTCTTGTCTGGGTACGTTATGATTTTTCTCTCGTTACAGGTCACTTCTTCAGAGTAGACAGACTACTCTCGATGTCCATATCAATATCCACTTAGTATACCACTAGAGGTGTTTTGGCTCATCACTTTCTTCCCTTCTTGCCCTCTGCGCTCTGTGAGATTTATTGACAATTGATATGCTGACCGCACCACACTCATCCTATTTCTCTTCTCGATACTTCGCACATAGTATTAATCGTAAGAAGGACTCTAATCATTTTATCTCTCTCGATATGTACTAATGACAAGTATTAATCAATCTTCGAACTTTCAAACATGTATATACTCTTTCGCATGGTTCATAAATGAACACTATATAACACATATAAATACATGATTTAAGGAAGCGCCTTGATACTCGGATAGAAAATCCGCAAGTGTGCGCATTCTACTGGAGACGCTTATCTACGTAAATTTAACCATTCTGCACTCCGGGGCTGTGCTGACGTTAGTTGCTCTAGTTCTATCGAGGTAGAGAATGATAAATACTCTGCACTGAAAGAACGACGTCGCAAGTACTCTCAATGGAGATAGTGATTGCAATCACTCTCACTCTGTATCCGATGAGACGAGTAGGTCGACTAGTGTCCCTTGCCTATCGATAGCGTGTACTGCAGACTCTAATACTCGAGTACTCGTCAGTAGGGTGTACATACGATCGAGACACGATCCTGTTCTCGAGATGAAGACGAGTCTATATTGTAACGTAGCTAAGGTATGCCAGATGGTTCAATAACACGGTCCTCTGGCAAGAGGGACATTCAAAGAATATAGTCTCATGCATTCAAGTACTCGATAGAGGGTAGTCTTTGAGAATGAAGTGACGAGGTGAACACTGGATTGAGTACCCGAATAAGCTGAAACCGCCACCAGAGCGGATTCCTATCGTGTCGCAATCATTAACTATGTGCGCTCATTTGTATGAGTTGCTATCTGCCTTGTCTCATACTCCTCAGGCATAAGGGGCGGGCGAGTTGACCCGTGTTCCTGACACCTGAACAACTTCTCACCGTAACCGATAACGGTGCTAACTGATTGTTGGATTGCCCTATCCTGCATCATAGAGCACATCTATAACTTCCGTCCAAGTGGAGATCGCGCGCAGTCTTGTCGACTGTCGATCCTTTCCTATTTCGCACTCTCGACCTAATAGTCGTACGCGAAGTTGGTCGCACTTTGCCGTGCTGACTTCCTCAACTCCTCGCCTCCGTATAGGATGTATCGATGTGGTGGACACTACGTGAGTTACTCTCAGGCGTCTCGCCTTGCGCTTCGCGTCGGTCCTACTGCTTGAGCAGAGCTTGTCTGTTGCTGGCACTGTCTGGCTTGAATACAATTGCCGAAAGTGTTAGAGACTGGTCTACATTGCTCTCTTGAGTTCTGACTCTCATTGTCTTGTGTATTTTGTGAGGACAATTAGGTAAATATTCTCCTATGCAGTGATATGTACTTGAGTCTGGATCCAGAGTCCTCTATTGTCTAATATCAGCAATGATTGTCTATATCATATTTTACAGTTATTCTGGAATCAGATAACTGAGCTCATCGCACTTGTGTGTAACTTGCTGTCCGATGCATCGAGTAATCATCTTATGTCTGACGGTTGAGTGATAAGATTTAAGTGTTTCTACTTGAGAGTGTTCGATTACTGATCATCTGTATTGGAGTTGACGATGGATGTTTCATGCGTAGATGACTCTCATATATCCAATTGGTGGCTCTGTATTATGACTAGATATCTGGAGGAGTGAGCCTGTGTATGTCATATCGATGTGCTATGCACGCAGTGTGCACGGTGATCAGCTGGATTACTTTGATAACCGTAAATCATCTAGGACAAATTGAGAGGCACGAGAGTGCAATAATTACGAACCCGAGCCCTATGTGGATTAGTATATCTAGGCGCATACGAGAGTTGGTCTAGGATCTAAGTTGAACACTATCAGTATATGTGTTAATGCTTGTTTGAGGTTAGTATCGATCGATAACCCACGCATTGGTAATCAGATCGACGCTCTATCCTTGTTTGCATGCGGAGCTAGAACATCAGAACTTAGGCATTTCTTAAATTATGTAACTGCATGCGAGGTCGCTAGAGTTACTTGCTTACATGAATTTTCAGTTATAATAAGTTTGATCTATAAACCCTTAGTCATCCTTGATTTGTGTTTTGATGATCGTATTGATGTGATAAATCCCTAGTACCTTATGCTATTCCATCTTTTATTGTTTATCATAACCATCCAATTAGTCACTTCTGCTTTCTGATTCATTTCTTGGTACTACTTATGTCAACATTCTTTTAATAATCATCCTTTGTTTAAGTAGCTAATCTAATTATATCATCTTATGATGGTGTAGTTATTGTGTGGTGCTGACGATTCCATTGTTGTGATTCTCGATCGCATAAGTAACTACATACTGAACCTTCTATTCGTTGAAGCATAGGTAATAAAGTATCTTATATTGGTTATTAATTTGGAGTGCCATAATTATATAATTAGCTATCATGTCGAAATTGCGAGGTGATTGTTAGACTATCATGCATGAATTGTAAACTTATTGCTTGTGCTCTTTGATTAGCTACTAAGAACCTTGATCTTAGGATAATCTGGCAACTAAGAGAGTAGGAACGTTACATGAATAAATTCTGTTGAGGCGTAAATTACTAAGGGACAATCGGAGGAGAATTGTCTAGTATTCTAAGTGAACCAGTCAATCTGATCTTTTAATGTTGAGTAAAAAGGCCCATCGATCAATGCCATTTGAATATGAATCGGATTAAACGGCTTCGTAATTTGCACATGAAAGTTGTCAACTCCTGGGTTAAACAATAGGATGAAATTTACTTATGATATCTTTACAATTGAATTTATGTTATATTGCTTTGTGCGCCTCTCTTCATCTGCATAGCGAAATAAAAACCAGTATAAAGTATTTGTAATCACGACAGAAAAGAGGTAGCCATCGATCGACGAACCCGGCATGGGCATCGATCCGACAGAGTCTCGTGGCCATCGCCGATCTATGGCGACATCATGGGCCTCGAATCGAGTCGATCGCGGATCAAGCCATTAGGAAATCAAATATGAAATAGTTCGTGCAACTCATGTTCAAAGATAGTACATGACCTCCTAATCTAGTACTGCCATCACCCAAAATCTTCCTAAATTCCGAGTTAAGGCCACAAAAGATTCGGATTTTCCTTCAAAGCCTAAAAAGTACCGCTAAGCTAAGATATTTGGAGAACATACCTTGAAAGATTGGAGTGATTTGAATGAACCTAACAGGTAGAAAGGGTAAAATCTGAGTGATCTAGAAATGAGCAAAATCGGCCAACAATCGAAGAGAAATCGAGTGATTAAACTCGGTTTGTATTTTTTGGCAGTTTTGGAGAAAAGTGATTATGAAATAGGGGTCGTGTCGAGTTAACCAACTCGACACACGACCGTCAATCGACGGTCCTATGGGAAAGTCGATCGATTGGGTTGTGTGCCGAGTGGGTTAAACTCCGACACCCCCCATTTTCATAAACGCCATATTCACTTAAGAAATTTGTAAATGCATAAATATATTTATTTATTTATTATTAAATTTAGTTAATTATTTCTACTTTCTTCTTTTTGTTTTATTCTGTTGTTATTTGTATATTATTATATTTATTATTTTTATTATTATATTACATATATATATTAATTATTATTATTATTTTTTTTTAATTCTGAATAAGGGGGTTGCTTCCCACTCAGCGCTTGTTTTTAACGTCGTTAGCTTGACGAAAAATTGCGCTTATTATTCGCGATTAGGGCACGCTCTAGACCGCAATGGTCTGAGTATGCGTATTTAAGCTCTAAGGCTAGTAATGTTTGCACATCACTGCCATTCACATGAAATCATTCTTTTAGGATTAATAGGAAAATTGTCCCCTAAGGGCGTAACTTTCTTTTAATGATGAAGGGTCTGCCAACGAGAGGCAAAGTTTTCCCCAAGGAAATAGAGTTAACCGAGAGTTGTTACAAGGAAGTACTTGATCATTCGGTTCGAAATGCCGTGAGATAATTTTCTTGTCGTGATAGGCTTTCGTTTCTCTCCTTCTGCAATTTCAAGTTCTCGTAGGCGCGATAATCTGAATTTTCGCCGAGCTCATTAGTTGATATTAATCTCTTTTTTTTGCGCGGGTTGAGAATCAAAGTTTAATCTATTTTTTTGGACGCATTTGGTTTTTTGGCTAGTTCTACAGGGAGATGGCAAGATTCCATAGATTAGGTGAAATGGGGTATTTCCTAAATGGTGTTTTAAACGCTCCCAAAGTGCATTTACTAACTTCAAAGACGCCATCTTTACGGGTTGAGCTACAGTCTTTTCTAGATTTCTTTGATGTGACGTTGGATATTGCTAAACTTGTACGCTGGTTTGAGGATCATAGGGTGTTAGCTACTCAATGTTGAACTCCATGTTTCTTTTAGTTGTTTTTCGAACACTTTATTAATGAAGGGTACCTCCGATCTAATTATTACGATTCAATGGAATTCCAAATCTGGGAAAGAATAATATCTTCAAGAGTTTAACCGACTACGGCAGCATCACTTTTCGTGGTTTCTATTGCTTCACCCATTTATGTACATAGTCTACAGCGACAATATGTATTTTAATTTCTGTGTGAAATGGGAAAGGGACCATGAAATCGATGCCCCAAACAATCTAACACTACATCTCAAGTATAAAAGTTTGTTCTATTTCATTATCTTGCTG